>LR737422.1:964294-1004141 GCA_902655005.2 Marronus borbonicus
TAGCTTCGCCTTCGCTTAGAAAGGTGGTTCGTGGGAGGAGAAAGATGGAAGATGGGCAAAAAAGCAAATTTGAAAAAGTTATACGTCACTATTATTCAAACGTGCTTGATATAATAGCTCTCTAAATTAAAGCTAAAGTACGATACAACTTTAAGTGTAAGTGTAAGTTTCTCTTAATTTGATATTCCTAACATATTTTCTAATATATGCAAATTCTGGTAGTTTATATAACGCTGCAAACCGTGCAGATGTTGAGGATAACTAATGAACAGCATGGCTAAATAACGGCGAGAAAAATTACGAACACGTATGTCTAAATGGAATTATACACGAGATCGTATATCCAGCACACACTGCGCAATAATTATCCCCGTTGTTTTTTGCGTTCGCGATAATTCACGCGTTCATGTTTTCATGTTTTGTTCGGCATAAACGGAAAGATAACTATATGTACCTTTGTAGCTCAGATGACATTTTCATTATAAAGCCGGATTTTGTAAAAATGCTGTTTGTTTAGTTTAAAGCTTGCGTTTCACTACTTACTATTATTACTGAAATTACATTATAAAGAGAACATTTTAATTTCTTTTGTTAAGTAAAATTAGAAAAATAGAAAAAATGAAAGGAAAGCGGAACTATTGTCATAGATATGATTTATTGTAAGAATCTTACAACTTAATTGAATAATTAAGTCCCTATCTTTTATTCTCAAACGCTTTTTACAAAATTTAATTTTGTCAACGTTTCGTGTTTGCGTCTATTTTTGAAAATTCTTATTTTCTCCTTTTTAAACTAATGTTTTCCTTTCAAATCCTCTCTAGTTGTTTTCTTTAGCTTCTCGAGTTAATTCTAGTGCTTATTCTCTTAAGAGAACTTCTTCCATTACTTTTAACAGTCCAAAATGAATACGACGCTTTGACCGTCAATTGGAATGGTCTTTCTGGATACTTTTTCTCGAAAGATGTCTCTCTATGTTACTCTTTTATACATGCCGATCGTTTTTACCTAGGCGTTGTGTAAGAAATTCCACGACCTTAATCCGCGGTAAGAAATTTGTAAAGCTTCCCTTCCACGGCTTATCGAAGGGTGTTAGTAAAGTTTTTAGGGATATGAACGTATGTTCATCCGGGCAATGCGGAAGATAAACCGGACATGGATAAATGGAATTTATAAAAATTGTAGAGCCAAGGGAAAATTTGCACTCATGAGAGCAAACAGGTGGTAGGGTCACCGAAAGACTTCTCAATTGTTAATTGTTGATTTAGAGATTACAGATTCGATAGGAGTACAGCTAACAGGCCGAGAATCTAAATTTGCTTCGTATTCAGAAACAACCAGATTATGCTCATAGTTCAGCCCGCGACATAATTTTTTTGTAGAAGAGCATACTTTAAAATTGCAGCTCTTTAAAGGAGAACATAAAACAAAATTAGAAATTCTCCTTTATTAAAAGGATAAAAAAAAATATTTCGCCATATACAAACGAGACAATTTTGTTAATGTTAGAAAAATTTTGTTGGATCAACAAGTGCCCTTCTTTCAGCGTAGGGTACATATATCAAGGTAGATTTTTTTGCTGTTTTAATTTCTATTTAAAGTAAAAAAAAATATATAAAAATCTCGAGCATCTAATTGTTCTGGTAACAAAACTCAAAAGCTAACACTCATTCAACGAAGCAACACCATACGCATACATATAAAACCTGCGAATCTCATTAAATTCGCCTTGAACATCACAAAACAGTGAACCTGGACAAGACAAACAACGACTACATACATACACCATTCGTGAGCGTCTAAGTTTAAAATCCTCGCAGTTTAATCTTTACTTGTCTTCTGCTACCTCGCTGATAAGTTGCGAATTTTTCTGTATAATTTAACCAGCTTTAAATAGAGATCGTCGTCGTCTGGTGTGCTGAATTCGTTAAGATACATATTCATGCATACAAGCAGCGGAGTTTTTTAAGCAACTGCTCGCTTGAAAGATGATATTTAAGCACCCCGACGGTATTACTTGCAATAACGGGGGACGGTGAACATAGTGATAAGTTCGTGGAAAAAATAATGAAATCTCGTATCAAACGATGAGGTACATACGTTTAAAGATAATGACAAAGTTGTTTTGCAAATTCGGAAGGATTTTCTAATATTTATCAGGCTCTTTTCTTTAATTTGGCGCTAAAATGTTATCTTCCGATTGGCTATTTTTGAATAACAATCACAAAGGAAAATTTTAAGGATTACGCAACCTCGCATTGTAATCGCAATCAAAACAAAAGCGATTTTGAGAAGCCTTAGTTGATTTATAAACTCGGCAATTGCGACACGATGTATGCAAATTTAAATTGATACTGCGTTTCTTGTTTTGCATTTTGCCAAAACACGAAGAATAATGTTTTTGTTAACAAATTTGTTGTCGACAATCGAAAAGCGTTGCTCAGGTACTGTTACTCTTTCAACACTTCAAATCGGCAGCTACACTAGGAGACAAGAATCAGGAAGCAGAATAACAACATCCGAACGAGGCGATTGATTTGTGGTTTCTTCAATTTTGAAGGATAGGCCTCTGACTTCGGCTGGGAATGGCAAATCCACTGAGAGAAGCATGTAAACAGATGGACAGTTTGTCGGCGCCACAGCAATCTATAGAGTATTGTAGAGCTCAATTAGATTTTTGACGAAATCACCGAAACTGGAATCATGCCGATTGGAGCAACGTATTATTCTCGGATGAATCAGAGTAAATGGCCGGGAAAGAATTTGGAGAATATATTGTGGAAACGGTCAGCTACCGAGAGTGCTCCATTATGGCTGGGGTTGGCAGAAGTAGCGAAATCCGTACTGCATTGGTCGTGGTTGCAAAGTATATGAACACCATTCTAGAGGACGTGGTGCCTTTTGCTCCATTTATAGAGGGTAATTTCATTTTTCTGGACGGTAATGTGCGTCTGCACCGTGCTCGGATCGTCGACGAATATTTAGATGAAGTCGGGATTATGGGTACGAATTGGCCCGAATTTTCTGAGTTCCCAAATAATCTTCTGGAACAGAGACTCAAATGGTCGAAGGTTCCGAAGATCAGCAGGGAAGAATGGCTTAGATGGTATTGAAATGCAGCAAATGTGAAACACGATAATATTGAATTGAAGCGAGAACGATGTTGTGTACCTGTATGTGTGTTAGAGAAACCTACTTTATTAAAAAAATAATTTATTAAATAAAAAAAAAAATGTACGCGACGCACCCTGTGGCGTAAAGAGAAACTACCAGAAAAAAATAAATATATAAGAACGATTATTTACAGAAATTTAAATTTGTAAATGCTATTAATGCTCCTATTAACATTATGTTACGCGTATTAAATTTAATAAGATAAACAAAGAATTTAATGTAAGGATCTTGCACTCATTCACAATTATCTGAAGGTTAAATAAGGAGACTATCATCTTGTTGTACATAATTATAAATATTTTTTATGTAACTTGTTATTGAAAATATTCAGTGACTCAGAAATATTTCCGCAAGTAGCTAAATATATGATTTAATTTTTAAATCTAATCAAAATCCTATTGTACTACTGCGGTCCATCAATTTACCTCCAAAAGTAAGAAAAATGTTTGCTTTTAGCTTAAAGTTCGTAAATGATTTTGCGAATAAAAAAAAAATTAAATAAGAAACGACAAGTTTATTTATTGCATTGCTTTTTCTTCCCTCCTATACACGTTTCCGACTTATTAAAAAAAATAGTAAACCTGGCCAATTTGTCAATAAAAAGCAATTGAATTAGCAAACTGAATTGACAATTGAATCACAGTAATTTTCCGAAGCAAAATTATAAGAATAATAAAAAATTGGGGTCTTGCTATTAAAAAAAAAAAAAAACTGATTTTCCCTAGTTCTCTGTCAAAATTTTCAGAAAAAAAAATTATTTCTCAAAGTTATAGTACACTATAGATCTGTGGAATGAGGGCTACGCTATCTACAGATGCCTTATTTAAAATAAAAACATTATTTAAATTTTATACTTTTAGAGAGAAAATAAAGCGTTGCTTTTGGAAAAAAAATAAAAATTAAAACAGGTTGGTACCACTCAAACCTCATCAAGAAACAAGCTCTATATTTTAAAGAATAGACAGAAAACAAAAATTTCTACGAACTACATCAAATAATCCAACTTACTTTCTTTAGTTTCTTCTACGTCTTCTTCTGAGATCTCAATAGACTTTGGCTGTTAACCGGAACTCGCCTTCTCTTGATACTCCTCGCGTAAATTGGTAGCCGCAGCGTAGGTACTTCTTGGAGGCGTCCGCAAAAGTTGAGGTCTTGTCGAAGACCTGTTGTTAGATAAAACTCTTGTCGGACATACCGTTTATGGTAGCACGCGACGCGGAATATAAACCAGCGCAAGCGCCTACACTTTTTAACCACCACCAGTTACCCACCGCCGTATGCGAGACCAACAGGTGAAAAACGCTACCCACCCCCTTAACCGATCCCTTTAAACTTGGCGGGGTGTAGACGCGCTATATTTCGCGATTATCCATCTATTATCGGGAGGCGAAGCCGGTTTGAGAAGGAGGAGGTGCAGAAAAGGAGACAAGATGCAGGAACACCTACTTTCCTCCGCGACAGAGACGGAAACCTTGGATGGATGATTGGGGGTGGTGGCAATTTTAAGGTGGAGGTCGTTAATGAATGGAAATATGCGAGCTTGCGTTTTGTTTTCCACGTATTACAGTCGGTATTATCGAGTAGGATAAGGTTGGTGGAGGCGCCGGTGAAAGATCTTGTCGTAGGATTAATTGAGCGGAAAATATGATATTGGAATGGGAGATCGTCGCTTTCAACATGATTCAGGATGCTATTAGAGAAGATTTCCAACTTAATTCTTCAGAAATGGAGTCTGTGGGAGTGTGCTTTGTTAATTTGGAGGTTTCAAAATGCAAAATTTCTTGGAATTAATTTACAGACGATTGTTTAAAATTTAAAACATCGACACCTGGCGCTGACTTTTGTCGATGGTTCTCCTCTTAGGAGGAGGCAAAGCTGATTCAATTGAGTTACAAAAACATCTGACACGTTATCAATTGTTTTCTTTCACATTATTGCAAAATATATAGCGGTTGTTCTGTATTATTATAATTTTTATTATTATTTTTTTATTAATAATAGAAAACATAGCAGTCTTTTGAGATTAATTAAAAATTACAAATATTGATGGTTTTTGATTACTAAAATAACAAAAACAAAAAAAACTGTTTTTTCGAGATATCTTTTCCCAAAAAACAAAAAACCAAAAACAAAAGACTCATTCAATTGAGGTTCGTAAAACTTCAATTCTTTCGCCATTTGAAAGATTCCTATACGAGACATCGGAAGAAACCCATCCTGTATATTACAAATCTACACGAGCTTACGTCTCAATTTAGAGTACAAGTGCCAATATAACCGACTAGCGTAACTAGAATCCAAACCTCAAAGTTTTCTTTGCTAATTGGATATTATATCGTTTCTATACGATACGGGTCTCGATAAGATTTGCGAAATTGTACTATAGGTACTCGTATTTCTAAATTATGCTCACGCACTCTCTTGCTTTATAAATGTCTCCGCCTACGATACATCAAGAGCTATAGATTTGAACGCGACAAAGGGTTTGCGGAGAAGATAAAGTTTATCCGTTTAAACCTAAAATTTACTTCTTTGCATCCTGAAAATAGCGCCTTTTTACTAGAATTTAGTTTAATTTTAGAATTAATTGAAAAGATACTATTGGCCCCTTTTTCCTTGTTGTGTTTGAAGTGAAGGTTTGTTTTACCATAAATAATGGAAAAAAAAATTATTATAACTATTATACACCGGAAGTATGTACTTTCAATCATTTTCCTTGATATAAAAGGATATTTTCCTTTCTTCCTTCCTTTCCAAGGTATTATCCTTTCTTTGGTGTAATCCGATGTTTAGCTACATCTTGTTTAACCTGATACTGCACCTGCGGGTTTTCCAATATAAACATGTTGGGTTCTTATTGTGAGTAGGAATAGGAAGAAAATATTTTCGGAAGGAGAGAGATTTCCGACAAGTTCTGTGTGAAGGAGCTGAGTAATTTTTAAACGTATGAATATGTAGATCTTCTTAATACGGGGCAAGTATCTTTAGATCATATGTGGGCTTAAGAGGCGGAAAGGATGCGAGGAACTAGAGGAAATCAAAGAAAGCGCTAGTTTCCACACATGCGCTCCCAACAAGAAGCTGCGGAATGGTAGATACCATCAGGTTTTAACGTTAAGAATTTGTGAAATCTTCGTAGCATTTTCTCAATCTACAGTTGCTAGTCAATGTGGAACCGGTGACTAAGCAGCGGAAGCACATTCAAGATTGTTTACGGTAAAGATATAAAACCTCAGCGATTATCAAAAATTACTCCAAGATCACTTAGTTGTGTTTGATCATTTATGGAGGATGTTGAGAAAATGGAGCGCTTTTCCTGGAAGTTGTGAATCAATCGATCTATTAGTTCTACAATGATGTACACTGCCGTTCAGAGAAGTTCGGTCGGTTAGTAAAAAACATGAGAAGGTTACAGAAACAAACGAAACTAAAAACAAAATGCAATTTTATTGTATGTACGGGTAAAAAATACAAAAATAAATAAATAAAAAGTTATTCTACCCTAATATAACATACTGAACGTTATATTTTTTTTTCATCGAAGAAACCTCCTTTGCTGTTAATCACCGCTCGAACTATTCTAGGCATTCTTTCGATAAGTTATGTTAAAACGGATTGTGGAATATTAATCCGTTCATGTTGCAGAATATTCCGTAAATGTTCTTGTGAAGTTGGGCATATTTTTCGGATCCTCCTGTCCAGCTCATCCCACAACAGCTCTATAGGGTTCAAATCTGGGCTTTGTGGGGGCCACGTCATTACTTTCAGGGTGTGATGTTCTTCTTGCTCCTTTAGATAGTTCTTACACACTAACCCAGTGTGCTTTGGGTCGTTGTCATGCATGAATGTAAAGTTACGGCTTATTATACGCAATCCTGATGGCACTGCTTGATTCTGGAGTATTGCAAAATAATTTTCCTTCCTCATTACACCCTGCACTCTGCATAAATCTCCCGTCCCAGCAAAGGAGAAACATCCCCACACTAACACAGAACTACGCCCTTGCTTCACTGTAGGCACAATGCAGTTCGGGATCACTTTCCGGTTTTAGATCTTCGGACATAAACTCGTCGATTTTGCCCAAAAACCTGAAACTTTGACTCGTCACTCCAAAGCACGTGTTTCCAATCATCTAACGACCAATCTAGATGAGAACGGGCCCACTGTAGCCGTTTTGCTCTGTTGCCCCGACGTAATAACGGTTTTCGAATGGCAATGCGTCCATGAAGGTCCGCTTGTCGAAGTCGACGTTTTACCGTACTCGCCGAAACTTGTTCTTCACGGCCGCGATTGACTTCGGCTGCTATTTGTGGCGCTGTTAATTTTCTATCGCGTTTGCTTAATAATACAATTCTCAAATCTTCAACTTTTGTTGTTTTCCTAGATGCTCCGGGACGAACACGATTTTCTATAGTTCCAGTTGTCCGATATCGCTTTATGATGTCATTTACTGTTGAACTTCTCATATTTATTTTTTCAGCAATTTGTCGCCCCGAATATCCTTCTTCGAACAGCGTAATAATGCGTGAACGTTTTTCTACACTGGTAGGCTTGCCACGTGCCATTTTGAAGTAAATTTTCTTAAAACTTTCGCGCAAAAACGACAGATGCCCACCAACACACGTTTAACAATAAAATGAAGCAAATTTATATGTTTACGCCTGTGATAAATAAACAAGAATAATACTGCGGTATATTTCCTAACTGTATTGTTCGTTAATAATCCCCAAACGACCCGTTTCAAAAGATCGGCACTTCCGAGAAATTCTTGGAACGATAATAAAAGGGACTTTATTGTGGTTGTCGCACTATTTCCACTTTACATAATAATTTATGGCTTTAATCCCTTAGAAAAGAGTGTATGCTTAATATTTTTTAAATAATTTTTATGGGTGAATTTGAGAACGATTTATTTTGAGGATTTACTTTATCAACCGAAAGTAATTTATAAAGATTCTGCTTGAAAGAAAAAAACAATGATCAATTATCTTCCGTATTTTGGTCGCATGGAGACCTGCCAGACATATTTTTTTCGGACGAAAGTCGTATCCAAATCTTGAAATGAAACATATACGCGAGGTAGACCTCGCGATGCCCCTTACTTTTTACGACATCTCATTGGTTCTTTTTCGGAGTGTCGCATTTTGTTTTAGATTATTGTAACATCATAAAATTGATAAGACTAGAAGAACATGCCGATGTCTTGACCTTTGATTATGAAACGTCGATCTTTGGCTAGATCCTGCGTACGATTTGTTCAGTTCTTGGCCGGCCCGTTCGGTACGTGAAGCTTTTCTTGGGAGCGTTGTTGCTCTTGAAGGTGTATGTAGTGTAGAGTTGGTATTACTGAGGTGGATTTTTCGAATTTCTGAAGGTAATTCTATAGTACAAATCATATCGCATTTTCTTTGGAAAAGTTAATCTTCAATTTTTTCCCATAAATTCTAACGAGACCATTGTCCATTAAAATATCTCCCAAGATATAGTATACTCAAATAACGATTGTGTTTATCATTGTAGGAATTTACCATTCAGATACTTCATGGACACTTATACCCGGCGTATATTGTGCTGTAGTTTGCTGGATCAATACCATATGGAAAGTCCTTGGTGATCATGGCTTTAGATTTCTTCGCGGGTTGTTTAGGAGGTAAGTAAATATTTCGATTGCAAAAAACCATATCATTGCGAAATATAGAAGCAATTACTTCTCGATTAAGACAGCTTGGTTTACGTTTAGATAATGCTTATTTAACAAAAGTCTTTTGACTTTTCCCCACACGGTGATAGAGAAGACCAAGTACCTACGTATATTCTAAGGTCACTGAAATTAAAAACCATGATCGGCAAAATGGTAGATAACGAAATATCGTACGTATGCAAGAATATAAAAGGACACAATTTTGAAACTGCTTGCACGCGAGAATCGTTTCTGGATAATGCTGGAAAAATCTACAACGTAAAAGGTCTTGACGCAGTAGACTGCTATGAACAAAGAAAAGATTTGGGTTGTCAACAAATTAAGCATTGTATTTCGTCAATTGAAACGTTGTCAAAGGAACTGTTTACATAAAAAAAAACCGCGACACTCAGTGTTAGATATCTCTCTTTAGCTTGCTGATTGCTGTACTTTCTCGCGGAGATGTCCATTAAGAAATCATAACATCCAATTTCACAATGTCTTAGATATCTATAATTTCTTCAAGAGACCTTTTACCATTCATACAATTTCGGCGTAAATGTTACACAGAAATAACGAGTTATTTCTGATATGGCGTTACGTGAAAGCATGTGTAAATCGCGTGTACAGAAAAAAACTAGCGTCAAAGGAAAGGTCAAATATCAGAAATTAATTAGAGCAATTGATAATGTACTCGTTTCTCGTATTTTGTAAGTTGTCGAGGAATCTACTGTAGCAAAAAAAAAAATTGATTTGAGGTCTCTTAGCTTTAGTTATTATTATAATTATAATTATATTAGCTATAGTTAAATTGATCCATTTTTAAAAATATCCTTAGAAATGTTAGGTTTCCCGCGTTATCCTTTCAAAGTAATAGTTACAAATTTATTGGATAGAATCCAGCATTTTCTAGCCAAGTTCCTGAAGTTGATACTGGGAGTATTGGCTTATTTAAACCTTGTAGGTGGTAAAAGCAGATTAGAAATGATGCGAAGAATTCGTGATATTTTGCGAGCATTTTTCAGGTATTTTCACATCGATATTTCTTTACCCATGAAAAATTCTCCCAATGTCCTTTGAACCTCTGAACAATTATAAACGAATCGTATCAAAATTAACCTTGACATTTTGTTATCTTCCGTCTATAACTGATCGAGGCAAAAATCTTATAATGTTTGTATAATTGTTGGTGCACATATCTTAAGTCATCGGCCTCCTTTGTAACCCGGCCAATAAAAATATTAATGCTTTTTTTGATGGAACATTCCACTACGATCCATCTTCCTATTACATACAATTGGGATTGCCTTCGCTGCTTCCTCTTCTTCGAGCGCTTCAGGATCAATGTCTTTGTCTGAATCCATATAAGTAGTGGATCTTCCATTCCTTCCTCAAAGGTTGAGCTACTGCTTTATTTTTGCTTTTGTTTTATTTGTACTTTTTGACTTATCTTTGATAACCTTCTTCAAAGTAATAGTAATAAGACGTAGTTGTAAATACATCTGCTTTAAGTAAGTACTTCAGTGTATTGGAGGACTTTAGAGGACTTTTAGGACTTCAAGCACCGTGCTTTAGTCACTTTTAAAAGAAGGTATTTGCGACTTTTAAAGAAATTGAAGCACTTTGAAAGTAACAAGTTTACTTTCAAACTTGTGTGGTGCAGAGCTTGCCGGTACTTATGTGTTGTTTGCCATACTATACCAAAGTCCCCAATATTCTCTTGGAAAGTACTTGAGGCATTTGTAAAATCATCCTTATAAGATAACTGAAGCCTTAAGCATATCAGTTAACGCTGCTTAAATCACTTCGCAATACTCTTTCAGCAATGCTTGAAGTGCCTTAACAACGAGTACTCTTTGCTTGCTTATATTATCAGTACTTGGTACTTGGTGTTTTACTTTCTTAAATATTGTCTTTGCTAATTTAAGCAGTGTCTAAGTGCTTCGTTTTTGATATTTAAACCACTCTACTTACTTCAATAATCAATTTCTAGGTTGTGCTGGAGTCATAGTCGGTCATCCGTTGGATACGATCAAGGTCAATCTTCAAACCCAAAATCCAAAATATCCTCAATACACCGGAACCTACCACTGCTTCAAGTCGCTGCTCAAGAAGGATGGCGTTCGAGGTCTTTACCGTGGAATCTCCAGCCCTTTAGCAAGCGTAGCTGGGATTAACGCGATCATCTTCGGAGTCTACGGCAACACCCAGCGTTTCCAAAATGATCCTAACGCGCTCGCGTCTTGCGCAATCGCCGGGGCGGCCGCAGGGCTATCGCAGAGCTTCCTGAACGGCCCCATGGAGCTGATCAAAATTAGAATGCAGGTGTCCAACGACAATAGGAGTCCTTTACATATTGCCAGGGAAATTTATTATAACGAAGGGATCAGGGGCGTGTTTAGGGGTCTCAACATCACCATCCTCAGGGAATTACCGGCCTTTAGTAGTTATTTCGTGACCTACGAGTGTTTAACGAGGACTTCTTCCAATTCCCCTGTCTCTACTGGAACGATGCTAGTGGCAGGTGGACTGGCGGGGGTGGTTTCGTGGATTATCAGTTACCCGGTGGATATTATCAAAACGAGGCTTCAAATAGATGGCGTCGACGGGCCTAGAGTCTATAAGAACTCGTTAGATTGCCTGAAGAAGAGCGTAGCTGCCGAAGGATACGGGTTTCTGGTCCGGGGATTAACGCCTGCGGTTGTCAGAGCTTTTCCAGTGAACGCCGCTTGTTTCACGGTAGTTACGTGGACCCTCCGACTTTTCGACGAAGCGCCCTCTGTGGTGGAATCATCGGAGGTGTCGATGTGGGATACTTTCGTTTATAACATGCAGACAACTGAATCTACAGCGCTTGTATTTTAAGAAAATAAAGCATACAGGGTGAATCGTTTCAGTTTCAAGACGTTCTGGCCAACATATTTACGTTAATATTTATTGCATGTAACAAAACACGCGGTATTTAGCGCGGAGAAATTGTATAATCTTTGATGTAATTAGTTCTGAAAATAAAAAATTCTTATTTTTCTTATACGAGGACTATTTTTTTGGGATTGCATCGTTAGCGGTAATACGCAGGATGATGCGCAAGCATTAGGTCAATCCTGAATGTAATCTTGAAGCTTTCGATGTAGGAGCGGTCGGGTAACGCGGGCAACCGTCCAACGGCTGTCAGATTTTTCGAAATATCAAATTTGACTTTTTAGAACTCATCTGTCTATTTACATTTTTTCAACATTTCACCATTTTACTAAATTACCCGTGAAGAAGTTGACCGGATAAAATCCCTTAGTATTAAGTGATGTACAGATAAAAGGAATCGGCAGTTCGTGGCGAAATGTCCGAATCGGAGGAGTCCGACAAGTCCATCGTCATCGGCGGCGCGAGACGCATGAGCGTTCAGGCGATGCAATCGCTCTACGAACTGCAGGAGAACAATCAACTGTGCGATGCCACTATACTGCTCGAAGATGGCACCGTCGTACCGGTGCATAGGGCTATACTTTGCGCCTGCAGTACTTATTTCAAGTGAGTAGGTTTTCTCGTCATCAGGAAAATCCATACTTTTGACACTTATATTGTCAAAGATAAATAAAATTGACCTTTTGGCTTATGAAAATCAGACGAAAAGACGGGGCTTCCTCGTTCAAATTGAGTCACCATCATCTCGCAATTTCCGACAATTCATTGATCAAAGAACGACCTACGTCCCTTCAACCTCCCGGCACACAAAAATTCAGCCACATCAAACTATACTTTACACTACCATAGACAGAAAACAGGCACTTCCCGACTAAATTTTCAAAGACCCAGAGTTCCATCCACCTCAAAACCTTAATAATTTCCTTTTCCTTTTCTCCACCAATCAGGGCATTATTTACCACGACACTGCACGGAAAGAATAAGACCAATGTCCTACTTCCCGGCGTTTCATCGGATATGATGAACGCCCTTCTCTCTTACATCTACCTGCGGAAGTTGAACGTCACCGAAGAGAATGTCTATAAGCTGCTGACCACCGCCGACTACCTCAGCATCCTCGGCGTGCTGGAGATCTGCTGCAACTTCCTCGAGTTCAAGATGAACCCGACGAATTGCATTGGAATCATGCTATTCGCGAGATCCCATTTCTGTCGGAAGCTGGCCGATGCCTCTTGGAAATATATTATGAGATACTTCGTGGGAATCGCTAGCCACAGCGATGAATTGCTCACGTTGCCCTTGAATGATCTCCAGGAGATCATCAACGATGACGAGTTGAATGTTAAAAGCGAGGAGACGGTCTGGGAGGTGATCTTAAAATGGATCAATCACGATCCGGAAGATAGGAAGAAGCATATTGTTTCGTTAATGAAATGCATCCGCATGGGGCTATTGGACACACAATTCTTTCTGGAACACGTCAAAGATCATCCTTACGTTACTAGCTGCGAAGAAAGCAGGCCTATGATCATAGAAACGCTGAAATTCCTCTACGACCTCGAAACGATATCCCATCGCGACGGCGAAGTGCCAACTCCGGAGATCGCGAGACCGAGGGTGCCTCATGAAGTCCTCTTCGCAATTGGAGGTTGGAGCGGCGGTTCCCCGACGAACTACATGGAAACCTACGATACCAGAGCCGATCGTTGGGTTAAGGTGGAAGAAGTCGACCCGATGGGACCTAGGGCTTACCATGGAACGGCTGTGGTTGACTTTAACATCTACGTAATAGGCGGATTTGATGGAATGGATTACTTTAACTCGTGCCGATGTTTCGACGCAGTCCGGAAGACGTGGAAGGAGGTCGCGCCCATGCACGCGCGAAGATGTTACGTTAGCACAGCCGTTTTGAACGATTACATCTATGCGATGGGTGGTTACGATGGTCACCATAGGCAGAATACCGCCGAGAAATATAATGCTAAGACGAATCAGTGGAGCTTGATAGCGCCTATGAACATGCAAAGGTCGGATGCTAGCGCTTGTACTTTGAATGGTAAGGATTTTTCTTTATCTTAATTCTTCCCAGAAGAATAATTTGTGGCCGTTCGAACATGTTATGGGTGCGACAAAGGTTCCAAGTTCGAAGTGATATTAAATTTAGATTTTGATTAACACTTGAAATGGGGAATAGTTTGTAGTCAGCCTAGTCTCGCGTTGTTTATCTAGAAATCGTGGGGGCACCGTACCCCGAAATCGGGGGATTCGATCGCTAAAAAAAATTGCGTTGTTTTTGTATCTGTAGAGTTTCATCGAAATCTTAATTTTCGGGTTGCCGGTGTTCCCTTGTCAACGCGGTTTTAAAATAGGAATTTAATTACAAATACATATCTAACAAGACATACTTCCTATTACTTCGTAACTGGCAAGGCTTTGAGATAAGACGCACGAAGGTCGAAGGGTTATGTTTTTCCTTTTTAATTATTTACGTTATCAGCGACATTCATAGAACAAATGCGGCTATTTTTGCGAACGGTTGACGCTAGCGAATACAAATATTATGCAATCCCATCCTAGCAGGTCATACGGCAAAATCTACGACTGAATTAAATTGTAAATTTTAAATTTTACTCCGTTCGCTTACGTACATATATTTAAACCAATAAAATTTCGCTTTGCACTAATGTAAAAATCATCGCAACGACATCGTCTTGTCGGGGTTTTGAATAATTAATTTTTGCCGCCTTCTATCTAGCGAGAAATAATACGGGGATCCAAGAAAGGAAAGTGCTGCAATACATCAACATTCTCGACGTTGCCTAACTCAACTTGAAACCGCCGAAAATGTTTTTTTGCCTACTTTCTTTGCAGGATTAATATTTAATGTTGTGGTGTATCAAGTTTACAAATATTTTTTTTTTTGCTATGTTATCACTAAAAGGAATAAATTTGAAAATTCGTGGGATCTGCAACGAGCAGCTGGAATCTTTAAATCTTTCAATCGAGTTTCTGATTTTGGTTTACTTACAAGGAAAGGTACCCAACCCGCACTTCCAGAATTTGACGATACTCGGCTGAAAAATTGAAAAATTTTACTTAAAATAAGCTTCGATGAACTTGCTTCCTGATTTCCTGCAAAACAACAATTAGCGGCGATATTAGCCGATTTTCCGCCGACACCAGTAGAAGGATAGTGTAACTATGTACACTGCCGTTCTGTGAAGTTCGGTCATACAATAAAAATCTATTATATCACACTGTATACAATTATTAATACATGAAATTAGAAAAATATTAAGCATACACTCTTTTCTAAGGGATTAAAGCCATAAATTATTATGTAAAGTAGAAATATCGCGACAACCACAATAAAGTCCCTTTTATTATCATTCCAAGAATTTCTCGGAAGAACCGATCTTTCGAAACGGGTCGTTTGAGGATTATTAACGAACGATACATTTAGGAAATATACCGCAGTATCACTCTTGTTTATTTATCACGGGCGTAAAGGTATAAATTTGCTTCGTTTTACTGTTAAACGTGTGTTGGTGTGCGTCTGTCGTTTTTGCGCGAAACTTTTAAGAGAATTTACTTCAAAATGGCACGTGGCAAGCCTACCAGTGTAGAAAAACGTTCGCGCATTATTACGTTGTTTGAAGAAGAATATTCGGGGCGACAAATTGCTGAAAAAATAAATATGAGAAGTTGAACAGTAAATAACATCATAATTATCCGATGTCATCGATTTCGGACAACTGGAACTATAGAAAATCGTGTTCGTCCCGGAGCATCTAGGAAAACAACAAAAGCTGAAGATTTGAGAATTGTATCATTAAGCAAACGCAATAGAAAATTGTAATAGAAAAAACAGCGCCACAAATAGCAGCGGAAGTCAATCGAGGCCGTGAAGAACAAGTTTCGGCGAGTACGGTAAAACGTCGACTTCAACAAGCGGACCTTCATGGACGCATTGCCATTCGAAAACCCTGATTACGTCGGGGCAACAGAGCAAAACGGCTACAATGGGCCCGTTCTCATCTAGATTGGTCGTTAGATGATTGGAAACACGTGCTTTGGAGTGACGAGTCAAAGTTTCAGGTTTTTGGGCAAAATCGACGAGTTTATGTCCGAAGATCTAAAACCGAAAAGTGATCCCGAACTGCATTGTGCCAACAGTGAAGCAAGGGCGTAACTCTGTGTTAGTGTGGGGATGTTTCCCCTTTGCTGGGACGGGAGATTTATGCAGAGTGCAGGGTGTAACGAGGAAGGAAAATTATTTTGCAATACTCCAGAATCATGCAGTGCCATCAGGATTGCGTATAAGATGCCGTAACTTTACATTCAAGCATGACAACGACCCAAAACACACTGCGGTAGTGTGTAAGAACTATCTCAAAGGAGCAAGAAGAACAACACACCCTGAAAGTAACGACATGGCCCCCACAAAGCCCAGATTTGAACCCTATAGAGTTGTTGTGGGATGAACTGGACAGGAGGATCCGAAAAATATGCCCAACTTCACAAGAACATTTACGGAATAGTCTGCAACATGAATGGATTAATATTCCATAATCCGTGTTAACAAAACTTATCGAAAGAATGCCTAGAATAGTTCGAGCGGTGATTAACAGCAAAGGAGGTTTTTTCGGCGAAAAAAAAAATAATGTTCAATATGTTATATTAGGCCAGAATAACTTTTTATTTATTTATTTCTGTCTTTTTTACGTGTACATACAATAAAATTGCATTTTGTTTTTAGTTTCGTTTGTTTCTGTAACCTTTTCATGTTTTTTACCAACCGACCGAACTTCTCTGAACGGCAGTGTATGTGTTGTAGTAGAAACTGGCTGCACAATACATTCAACTTTTTTTGCTCTTAACGGATGACCTGAATATAATTCTAAACTGCTTTCGTCTAATATATATATAAGCAAGTAAATGCTGTAGCTCTCAATTCATCATTTCGGCGGAAACCGGCATTTTATGTAGCTCTATGAAGTCTACAAGCCACCCAAGCTTCCTTAAATTTTGGAAGTACGGGTTGAGTACCTTTCCCTTTGTGACTTACGTTATAAAATGAAGGTAGAAATTAATCTAAATTTATCGTATCACATCACATCGCAAGGTATTACCTTGTTGCTGTGATCATTATCCAAACATGACAGGAACGTGTCCGCGCTTTCTATTGTTCTCAAAATTTTGATTTTTTACTTACTTCTTGAAATACTCAAAACTCAAATCGTCGTACCCTGTATAGCAAATAATATACAACCCCTCCCATCCCCGTCCATATTAATATTTATAAAAAAAAAAGAGTACCTAACATCGCTTTCCGGTTTCATTGATTTTACTCTTTGAAACTCTTCGTTCCTCAACACATCTGAGTGGAATTCCAACTCCTTATATCATTAACATCGTTCCCCTTCTTTTATCCACTTTTCCCATTCGGGACTCATCTTTTCCTTGAATACAAATGTGCCGAAACGGTAAGAGTAAAGTGTCGAGTTGAAAGGATGAAAATTGTAAATAAAGTAGAATTGTGGACATTAAAAATGAAACATTTCCCGCTTTTCAAGTGGTTGCAGTATTGAAAATACATTTGTTTGCGTTTGTAAAGCTCCGTTTAAGGTTAAAGCAGATGTCGAAACCCGCGATTTGGAATTTTCCAAATGACGTCGTCGGTCGCTCGTAAAGATTAAACGTTGATGGGTTATTTGTCGAAAAAGACTTGCCGATGTTTTTTTTTATTACCTATTTCATTTTGCTGGGGATTTGTCAACATTATTTGGCATCACGATCTTCTTTCGTGTTTAATCGGAAATATCTGGCGATTTATCGTGATTTATTCCATTATTTCTTTACAATATAAAAAAAAAGAAAACGAAAAGCAGCAACCTTGGCTCAGTTTCGTTTCTGTCTTTTAAATTTGTTTCTTGACGACCACTTGAAAATAGATTATCGTCCTTAAATCTAATCCTTGTTCCAGATAAAATCTACATCACCGGCGGCTTCAACGGCCAAGAATGCATGCATTCGGCGGAAGTCTACGATTCCTCGATCAACCAATGGTCCCTAATCAATCCTATGAGATCGCGCCGCTCTGGCGTCTCCTGCATAGCCTATCACGGGCACATTTACGTCGTCGGCGGTTTCAATGGCATTTCCAGGATGTGTAGCGGCGAAAAATTCAATCCCGCCACCAATACGTGGTCGCAGATTCCCGACATGTACAATCCGAGGAGTAATTTCGCGATAGAGGTCATCGACGATATGATCTTCGTGATCGGAGGCTTCAACGGCGTCACCACGATCTACCACGTCGAATGCTACGACGAGAAGACGAACGAGTGGTACGAGGCGACCGACATGAACATCTACCGTTCGGCGTTGTCCGCTTGCGTCATCAGCGGACTTCCTAATGTGAGAGACTACATTCACAAGCACAGGGAGAAGTTGATGGAGGAGAAACGGCAGAAGATGATAGCCCTGGAAGCGCAACGCGAAGCTACGTTGAATAACAATGACGCCTTGCAAATACAACAGGCGCAGGTGCAGAACGCGCAGAATCTTCAGCAGTTGAACATGCTGCAGCAACTGAACGCCAATCTACAGAATAATAACCCAGCACTACCCGCCAATCCAAATCCCAACGCTGATCAGGATCCGATGGACGTGGACGAAGCGGATCCTTTATAATGGATGACATGGATTTAGGGAGAGCCAAGGATAAGAAGAGTCCTCAATGTCGTTGTAAGTCTAAAAGTCTCAAACATCTTGGGAAGGGAATCCCGGAATTCGGAATTCCTTTGGAAAGGTTTAGAGTGGAACTTAACTGGAACAAGCATCCAGATTCAAACCTAAAGCATCCAAAATCAAGGTCGAGAAGAAGACAAGAGATTTGTCAGTGATTTAATAGTGTTGATTGTGCGATTTTAACATAAGGGGTGCTGGTGGTGCCTTTATTTTTTCCCTATTATTTAACTGGGACGGAGAAGTGACGATTATAAAAATAGAATTTTGTTATTGTGTTGCTCAACAAAGTCGAAATAAAAGAAACTCGAACAACCAAATAGGGAAAACCCAGAAAATAAAGTAAAACGTTCTATTAACGATATAACATTCAAACAAATCTTTTTTTCTAAGTAAAATTTTCCTTAACACTAATTCCAATTCGAATGACCCCCAAACAAAAAAAATCGAGGAATTCACGGAAGTAAGAGGAGAGAATCGGGAGAAATACGTGATTTTTGCGAGAAATACGCGGGAGAGGGGGGAAAGGGGAGGACAGGGGGGTTATCAGATGAAAGGGTGAAGATTTTCAAAGCTCGTTACTGAAGAATGGGAAATATGAGTGGGTATATTTTTTTAAATAAATTAGATTACTTAGTATTAAGGATTTTACCATAGAAATTATTATAAATTCCCTTAAATAAATATTAACAAATTGTCTATACTATACCGACTTCGGTCCTGTAATGGTATTTTTATATATAATATATATATACATATATATCATGTAAATATTATATATTTTTTATATATACGTATATTAAATGAAATAATAGTTTGGAATTACGAAGATTTTGTTTTTTCTATTTTTTTATTTTAATTAAAAATATCTAAAAATTTTTTTTATTTATGAGAAAAAAAAAGAAGTAAACTTTTAAAATTATTATAGATAGCCTTGAGAATATTGATACGACGAAACATTGCAAAATAAAACAAATCCACATTTGTTTTCTTTGTCAGAGACCTAAAAAGCCAAAGAAAATAAAACACTGGAAAACAAGGAATTTAGGTCAAAAATAAAAGAAACAAACGAACTCGATAATAAAGATATGCACGCTAGGACGCACTGTATATGGCATCTATTCTCTTAGTTTCCAAGAACAAACAATTAATATTCCTTTCATCCGTTGCAAGAACGATACCCTTATCGAGATCACTTAGAGCACGTTGGAAAATTTCAATTCGTTAACGTCTAACTCTTTAATGCGTTAAAGTTATTCACGCTGAATACACGAACGGTTCGACAAACAAATTGCGCAAGTCACCAATCAAGTATTTATCTTGCGCGGCAAACAAAACATACACATACAGCTGGGATATTGTTTTTCGCCGATACGAAATACTTGTTTCGAACCGCGTTTGCCGAAGGCTACTATAAATAGCAACATTAGTACGGTGAAAAATAATTAGCCAAATAAGCAAATAAATAGACACCTACGCACGTACACCGGGGAATAATTGAACTAACCTAGTGATAATGAGGGAATGATTAATTAGCGCTGCAATGTTGTTTTCGCGGAAGGTGGTTTGTTTACTTTTAAGACTAATTTACTAAAAAAAATTGTTCGCATTGATCTATCGCTATCTCGTCCGCTAATAACGCTTGAGCACGAAGTAAAGAAGGAAATTTCGAAGATTTCGGTGTCGGCCCGGATCGAAGTATTAATGATGTGCCACGCAACATTGCAAGATCAACTGGTGAACTTGTTAACACGTTGTCCTTTGCATTACAAGCAGACGAATCAACTGATATTGGCGCTACCTTGTCTATGTTTCGTGCAAAAAAAATTTCAAAGTTTAGTGTTCCCCGACTTTAAAAAGATAGAAGACAACCGATCTATAGATATAATTGTAACAATAACATTTATTTCTTTCGCTCGTTATTTAACCTTCGGATGCGAACTATGAACCACCAAGATAAAAAGAAAAAAAAATAAATGGCAAAGAAATGAGATTCCTACCTAAAATAAAAAATAAAACAAGGAAAGATAAAATAAGAAATAATTAAGCCATCAAACACTGCAACATTAGGGATGGTTGGGACACGTTAGAAGAATAAATAAAGACAAGCTGATATAGAATTTATGAAGCAAAAGCTAGCGGAAAACGAAAGAATGAAGACCAAGGAAGACATGCTACGAAGAAACGCGAAAAGCAGCGGAACAGAGAAATTTCAAATGGGCAGATGCTCGAAAGAAGACTGAATATAGGCAGGAATGGAACAGAAACAGAAATGAAGCACCTAAGAAACATATGTTAATTTTAGAGCGAAGAAAATGTTAATATCCTGAAAGTGGGAGATGACTTGCCGAAATTTTCCGGTTCAAAAAGGAAGGTTGTTCAATTATAGAAACTCGTGAACAAAATCTCACGAGGAATTTGAAATTATTTCGACCAGATCAAATGGAATGTACGTCAGAGGAAATCGAAAAGAAATTATCAAAAGAAGAACATAATGATCGTGTCACCTGCCGAATTTGGCAAAATTTCCTAACGTCCATCCACATTTTTTTTTTTACCATCTTTCTTTCGAAGAAAAATTGCAGAGAAACTACAACGACAAGAACTATAAAACCTATTAAATAAAAACGCTCATGCGTTTATTCAAAAAGCTCCTTGCGCGAAAATTTAACATCCACTATCGAATTTTTCAACGCCGAACCTTCCGTACCAGACACCTAGCGACGCCCAGCGTCGTCGAAGCGAACGTCCACCAAGAAACAGCTGATCACGTACGTGCCAACGTTCTAATTTTGATCCCAACGCAATTCCTACCAATTAACTTCAATTAAAATATGCGTAACATGAAAGGCTTTCAACTCGCTAGCGTCTGAAATAAGCACCGCGTTATTTCAACTATTGTCGACCCAATTTCTCGAGTGAATTTGTGCACATTTCCTGCATAAAAAATTGAAGGTTTCCTGAGAGTCGACTCGAACGTAACAATGTTACCAGGTTCGCCTACAAATTCTTTCCTGGCCGATGAAGTAGCGCCCATCTGTCCGTTATTAACGCCGTCGCCAGCAACGAATGACCTGATAAATCCCCTATCCGAGCCCGAACAACCGTCTTTTACGATTGGCCTGGAATTGGCCAGTAAATTGCAACATGTTAAAGGTATGTTGTATACGGCAGAAGACGGAGATGTATTCGTGTTAGCGATGCAATATTGTTGGTCTTATTACAAGGTTCTACGTTACGCTTGGCCGTACTTAATTAAATAATTGATTGCGAAAGAAAAAATAGATTCTTTTTGGAAGAGAAATGTTTTAATATGTAAAAAAGTATATTTCTAAATAATTAAATTTCAATAATGTAGCCTCGTATTTGACCTCCCATTTACGTTACCGCTAACCGCCATTGATAAAAAAGCTCTCAAGTCCCTATTAAGTTTCATCCGATTCTGAATTTGACACCTGAAGAGCTTTCAAATTGAATTTTCTTAACACATTTTCCAAAAAGGAGATCCAATTTTTTTTACTTTTTTAGACGACGATAAAGAAGGTGGCGACACAGCTTCGTCAAGCTCTTCAGCCCTAGCAGAACCTGCATCCGCCCAATTATTGAACCATAGACACAATACTTATCACCACATTACAAAAGATGAAGTCAATTCAACGCAGGTAAATTATATTCATCAAAAAATCTCCCTTTTAGACCTTTAAAATAGTTTTACCTTGCAGGAAACTAATGGAAAGGTACAACAGTTTCGTTTTTTCGAAAACTGCGAAACAAAGTCAGGGTTACTTACTGTTACTTGAAAATAAAAGACGAACGTTTACCCCTACGCTGGCGTATATGCCTGATTTCTTCGGTGAAACTAACAGTTTAAACCTGTTACTGGAAAAAAATATGATCAACATTTTGACGACACAAAATTGACGTGGGAGGACTGTCTAGAAAAAAGGAAACAAGGAACAAGGAGGTGGAGTTAGAGTTAATATCATAAAGTCTTAAATACTGCTTTCTACCGTACTTCCAAATCGTACAAGTTCTCCCTATTCTTATTGCCCCCACCATGCAATTTTTTTTATTTTTTGAACAACGTTCCGAAAAGTTTTAAAAACACCGAGGAAATTTCCAAAACAAAAAATTTTAAAAATTAAAAAAAATTTAAAAAAAAAAAAAGGGTTACCGTTTTTTTTTTAAATCGATTCACCTTCTCATAATTAATTAAATTAAAAAATATTTCTATAACTCAACAATATTCTTACAAAATTAATTTTTCCTTAAAATTAGTATTGCTTGATTAATTTTAATTATTTGCTATGCACACGTATATGATATCTTCTTTTATTTAAATTCTTTGTTACAATTTAGAGAATATGGTTGTCTTACGAGAGTATTCATTACAAGTGGTACTGTACATACGTGTCCCTAAAGTTTTATGGCTGCGACCGCCATTAAAATTTATCATTCGTTAACATCACCGACAGATTATCGACCATAAAATTATAGAAAATGCCCACACCTAAATCTCACGTACTATTAGTACTTAACGGGTTTGGTTAACAATGGCGACATGTTTTTATGATAAGAAACGAAAAATGACGCGGCTCAAGAAATTTTATGGCCGATTCTTGATTATCTGCAGGTAAAATCGTCCAAATCCTGCGGAAATAACTTTTACTCACGATAGGTAATTTTATCTTTCTCAGTTGTTTTTATATAAATTGGTTTTCCAAGAAAAGAATTCAAAGAATTGTAAAAAAAGAAATATTTTTGTACTTATAAATAAAAAAATAAAAGAAAAGAACAAAAATCACAGTACCTATCTTCCAATCTTTGTTATTGTCTTTATTTACATAAATTTTATGTAACTAACGTAATATCTTATCTTTGGAAGTGCGCTGATGATGTACACTGCCGTTCAGAGAAGTTCGGTCGGTTGGTAAAAAACATGAAAAGGTTACAGAAACAAACGAAACTAAAAACAAAATTCAATTTTATTGCATGTACAGGTAAAAAAGACAGAAATAAATAAATAAAAAGTTATTCTGGCCTAATATAACATACTGAACATTATATTTTTTTTTTCGTCGAGAAAACCTCCTTCGCTGTTAATCACCGCTCGAACTATTCTAGGCATTCTTTCGATAAGTTGTGTTAAAACGGATTGTGGAATACTAATCCATTCGTGTTGCAGAATATTCCGTAAATGTTCTTGTGAAGTTGGGCATATTTTTCGGATCCTCCTCTCCAGTTCATCCCACAACAACTCTATCGGGTTCAAATCTGGGCGTTGTGGGGGCCATGTCATTACTTTCAGGGTGTGCTATTCTTCTCGCTCCTTTAGATAGTTCTTACACACTAACTCAGTGTGTTTTGGGTCGTTGTCATGCATGAACGTAAAGTTACGGCCTATTATACGCAATCCCGATGGCACTGCATGATTCTGGAGTATTGCAAAATAATTTTCCTTCCTCGTTACACCCTGCACTCTGTATAAATCTCCCGTCCCAGCAAAGGAGAAACATCCCTACACTAACACAGTACTACGCCCTTGCTTCACTGTTGGCGCAATGCAGTTCGGGATCACTTTTCGGTTTTAGATCTTCGGACATAAACTCGTCGATTTTGCCCAAAAACCTCAAACTTTGACTCGTCACTCCAAAGCACGTGTTTCCAATCATCTAACGACCAATCCAGATGTGAACGGGCCTACTGTAGCCGTTTTGCTCTGTTGCCCCGACGTAATAAGAGTTTTCGAATGGCAATGCGTCCATGAAGGTCCGCTTGTTGAAGTCGACGTTTTACCGTACTCGCCGAAACTTGTTCTTCACGGCCGCTATTGACTTCGGCTGCTATTTGTGGCGCTGTTAATTTTCTATTGCGTTTGCTTAATAATACAATTCTCAAATCTTCAACTTTTGTTGTTTTCCTAGATGCTCCGGGACGAACACGATTTTCTATAGTTCCAGTTGTCCGATATCGCTTTATGATGTCATTTACTGTTGAACTTCTCATATTTATTTTTTCGGCAATTTGTCGCCCCGAATATCTTTCTTCAAACAGCGTAATAATGCGTGAACGTTTTTCTTCATTTTGAAGTAAATTTTCTTAAAACTTTCGCGCAAAAACGACAGATGCACACCAACACACGTTCAACAGTAAAATGAAGCAAATTTATATCTTTACGCCCGTGATAAATAAACAAGAATGATGCTGCGGTATATTTCCTAAATGTATTGTTCGTTAATAATCCCCAAACGACCCGTTTCGAAAGATCGGTACTTCCGAGCAATTCTTGGAATGATAATAAAAGGGACTTTATTGTGGTTGTCGCAATATTTCTACTTTACAGAATAATTTATGGCTTTAATCCCTTAGAAAAGAGTGTATGCTTAATATTTTTCTAATTTTATGTATTAATAATTGTATACAATGTGATATAATAAATTTTTATTCTATGACCGAACTTCACTGAACGGCAGTGTACAACAGTAGGGTTCTTAGAGAGATGAAATTAATATCGTCTTCTTCACCTTAGATACCAATAATCCATTAAAAATCTATACCCAAATTCCAGGTACGTCTTCTGTTTGGTCAACGAAGAACAACCTGATGAAGTCCAAAGCATTCCAGGCCTGAAACAGGGTTTAAGCCGGGTAGCCAGTATAATAACAAGTTGGTTCATCAGCGATCAAGGACACACGTCGTTTTGGTCCTTGTACCACGTGATTGTAGAGGAAAATAATTGTAAATAATTGAGTATGTAATTATTCAAGAATTTGAAATATCGAAATTGTGTATCTGAATTTATTTTTTTTTCATTTTGCTTTACCCATGCGAGATATTTAGAAGAATGTCAACAATTCCACGTTGAAGAAATCAAAGTCACAACAGATTGTAAAATGTTATTTTTAACTTAATTAATAAGAAAAACTATCTTTTGTACGTTAATTTTTTTTTATTATAAATATTAGTATTCCCTCAAGCTTCTAGAATGGTTCACATAGTAACCTTTTGTGGCTTCATAATTTTATAGATATTCTAAATATTTTCGATTTTTTCATTTTATTTTATTTTTTTAATTACTTCTATTTTTGTATAATTAAAGTTGTAAGTCACCACTGGTTGATATCGGATGCCCCAATATTCATTAGCCAAATTCATTATAAGGAAACCTAAGATAATTTTGAACAAATTATCTTAATAAACCTGCATCCGCAAAGAAACCATCTTTGAAGTAGAAATAAAAAAAATTATATCCAACACCTTTTATAAATTAACAAAACCAATATAAACAAATAAAATTCCTACAAAAATGTTCAATACGTCCAAAAACAGTAACCAACAAATAATGCTAAAATAGCTTCCTCGTGCTATGCAAGCTATATACTTTCTATTAAGCCATAATCCACAGATTTTTCTGGATGGTTAAAGGAAAGCGGGAGTATTTTTCCTGCATCATGGAAAAGGAAAGTACCTAAAATAAAATTTCCCACGTTCAAAACATCATATTTATTTTGGTCTTGTATTATATTTAACACAAATTTCGTTCAAAATGCAATAGTGATAGTAAAAGTATCATTTTGACTCTCCATCGGAGTCGTTCTTTAATTCTTCGTTTATTATATCTTCCCTTTCTGGTGGTTGATCTCTCTTCAATTGCTCTTGTGCGCGTGGATTAGAAAAGTTTGGATCTACCTCGTGATCTTCGTTCCTCTGCCCTCGTGGTCCATCAAAGCCTGGATCTATCTCGTCATCTTTGTTGTTCTGTACCGGTACATAAGTAAAGACTGGAAATATCTTCATCGGTGACGGAACAAAGCCTGAATCTTCGACGTGATCTTTGTTCTTCTGTTCGTGTGCGTGTGGATAATTAAAGCTTGGATCTACTTCGTGATCTTTGTTCTTTTCTATCGGTGGAGGGACAAAGCCTGGATCCTCCACGTGATCTTTGTTCTTCTGTTCGTGTGCGTGTGGATAAACATAGCCTGGATCTTCCACGTGATCTTTGTTCTTCTCTATCGATGAACGACCAAAGGCTGGATCTATATCGTAATCTTGGTTCTGCGGGCGGTGTTCATGTGGACGAACAAAGTCTGGATCTTCTACGTGATCTTTGTTCTTCTGTTCGTGTGCGTGTGCGTGTGGATAATCAAAGCCTGGATCTTCCACGTGATCTTTGTTCTTCTGTTCGTGTGCGCGTGGATAATCAAAGCCTGGATCTACTTTGTGATCTTTCTTCTTTTCTATCGGTGGAGGAACAAAGCCTGGATCCTCCACGTGATCTTTGTTCTTCTGTTCGTGTGCGTGTGGATAATCAAAGCCTGGATCTACTTCGCGATCTTTGTTCTGTTCTATCGGTGGAGGAACAGAGACTGGATCCTCCACGTGATCTTTGTTCTTCTGTTCGTGCGCGCGTGGATAATCAAAGCCTGGATCTACTTCGTGATCTTTGTTCTTTTCTATCGGTGGAGGAACAGAGCCTGGATCCTCCACGTGATCTTCGTTCTTCGGTCCGTGTGCGAGTGGTATCGGTGGATAAACAAAGTCTGGATTACTTATGTGTTGTTTAAAGTCTGGATCTATCTCCATCGGTGGACGAACAAAGCCTGGATCTTCCACGTGATCTTTGTTCTTTTCTATCGGTGGAGGAACAAAGCCTAGATCCTCCACGTGATCTTTGTTCTTCTGTTCGTGTGCGCGTGGATAATCAAAGCCTGGATCTACTTCGTGATCTTTGTTCTTTTCTATCAGTGGAGGAACAAAGCCTGGATCTATATCGTAATCTTTGTTCTTCGGGTCGGGTGCGTCTGGTTTAAGAGGGATTGGAATATTGTCTTGATCTTCGTTTTTCTGTCTTTCTGGTCGAATAAAGTCTGCGTCTACCTCATAACCTTCATTCTTCAATTGTCCGTGCTGTACAGCATGTTGATCTTCGTCCTTCAATTGTTTCACTTGTATCACGTCCTTATCTAGTTGTTGATCGTCATCCCATAATGGTCTCACTATTTTATTTAATGGCTGATCTTCATTATTCTTGTCACCATCTTTCCTTTGACTTAAAGGCTTATCATTTTTTTCGTTCTCTTTATTGTTTTCGGAAAGAGGTTCATAATCCTTATCTTTATGCTTCGATTGGTCAGCTTCCATTTCATTCAAAGCTAGTTGGCTTTGCACGTCTCTAGATCGTACCTTTATCCTAGGTGGGGAACGTCTTTTGGGCAAATCAGATCTCCTGGACTTTTTGCGGGGTTTCTTGGACTGTGCTTTCCTCCGATTCGATTTGGATGATTTGCCCTTGCCTTTCGATTTCTGTTTCTTGTTGTGTTTTTTAGCATTATTCTTATTTTTCCCGTTTGATTTCCTTGGTGGGCTCTTGTTTCCTTTCGATTTTCGTTTTGAAGGTTGAGATTTGTTCTTCTTAGGTTTGCGGATCCGGACCTCGGGACTATCGTCGTATTTAGCTTCACGTTTGAGGTTGCGATGGCCTTCTACAGAATTACCGCCGTCTTCTAGGAGTAACTTTCTGTCTGTTGGAAGTTACATAATATTACTTTCTAAATCATTGCATTGCACGATAAATCGCTGTGTTACATCATGCATTGCTAAGAATAGGAAAATACAAGAATCTCGTCGTGGTTAGGATAAAAATTCATCGATAATTCTGTGGCTTGGTCGAGAAAGGGTCTAATAATGAAAAAGGTCTTATTTGCGTATCCTGGGCAATGATGAATCTATGTTGGTGGAAAGAACTTAAAAGGACCTATTTCATAAGACTGAATTTAATGAAAGCATTCTTATCAATATTGGTATGTGTTGAGATTCTTTGCCATTCTTCGTCATGTGTTCGTGCGTGACTCATTCGTAAGTTATTTGGAGTTCTGTTATGTAAATGCTCTAAAAGTTCCAAAATTGGTAAGTTTTTTCTTAACATTTCATATTCTTATTTGTTATAATGGTTAGATCTAGAAACAAGAACGTTCACTTTCTAGGCCTTCATCTACTTTCAAATATACATTCTTTGAATCGGACCTGCGCTTGCAATTCTCCACATCGACAATGTAAAAGAACTCCACGCCAACGTTATAATTATACCGAGTGTTAGAAAAAAATATGCAGAAAGTGCGCCTATTAACCGGTTTGGTAAAACGATTGGACAAGACCCCAGTACCTTATGGGCGACGGGTTGATGTTTGCTGAAAGGGTGAATTTAGGGTCTGCGCTCGTTAAACATGGTAGGAATAACTTGCTGCTCATGGAGAATTATCGACAGCTGACATTCTGTACAATATCAGGATCAGATTGGTCTAAATTGTAAAATTATCGCCATCCCGTACAATTCCCAGATTTGTTAACTTGAAATAAGAGGGCAGACGTGGTTTCAACATGATGGAGCACCAAGTTGGAAGAAGGGAACTAATTAGATGGCCGGCGAGACCCCTAGATCTAACTAATTTAACTTATTTTGATGATGTAACAATGATGTAACGCGCTCCCGTTGGACAGGATTGCATTAGCTTGGATTTAATCAATCGTACCTGTCTCTAGTTCAATATCAGCGGCGTCTATCGTTGCCCCTCTCAGCGTCTCTTCTTGAGATTCAAGCGGCACACGCT
This sequence comes from Marronus borbonicus, assembly GCA_902655005.2. Classification (NCBI taxonomy): domain Eukaryota; kingdom Metazoa; phylum Arthropoda; class Insecta; order Coleoptera; family Scarabaeidae; genus Marronus; species Marronus borbonicus. The sequence goes on from LR737422.1 coordinate 993,425, forward strand.
TGGAATCCGAATCCTCGTCGCGCACCAACGATTTCCTCCCCTGTTGCTGGGATGGTTGATATCTAAGTTCCTTTGTCGTCCTCTTTGAAGAAAAACTACAACCGGTATTATCTTCATCGGTATTCCTAGTGGCGCCTTCCGTTGTTGATTTTGTCACCTGCGAAGCGTGACTTATGGTACCGTCAACTATGCCATTTGGAGGGATTGTGACGTCTTCATGGTCCGAATGTGTCAATTTACCTGCAACGAAATACCTTGATTTACTCTAAGAAGAACATATTTTGGAGTAAATATGCATCAATTCTGATTTCAGAATTGATGCCAATTGCTGCAGCTTGTGTGACGTCTATTTAATTAATAAGAAATTGAAGGAGAATTGAGATAAACCAGACATGGAAGGTCGTTAATTTAAAAAAGTAGCATGAGATTTATTTAATTTGTTAATTTGTTTAATGAAAGTAAATACTTTTTCGCATGTACATGAGTCAAATTTGAGCATTTCATTTTAAAAACGAAAACTTGTACTTTACCTGCATCCATCACGAAGACGTTAACCGTTAAAGATTTCGTCCTCTTGCTCTTTGGAGTACGACAGGATCTTTCATCGATCACCTTAACGCAACTGAACATGATACGATGCGGATAAGGATAGGCCTCTCTGGGGATCCTCTTTCCGCGGAGAGCGTACCTTAGGGGCTCCACCAGCATCGTGAAATTGTTCGATAATTTATTGGAGCAATCCGGTCCGTCGAGGAGTTTGCATAGGGAAGGCAACGCCGGGTCTTTAGGCGATGGAGGAGACAGCTGCGGAGTCGGCACTGGTTTGGCAGATGTAAATTCATTAAGCTCGGACACCAGATGCGGAGGCAACGGCGATAACGTCTGGTAAATGACGTCGAACAGGTTACGTTCGGCGATCATTCCATTGAATTGCTCTATTAAGTAACGACGATGGTCTGGGTCGATCCAATATCTACGACCATCCGGTATCGGTACAGCAGGCGTGCCGTATTGATATGATGCCGATGGGGCGGTGAGGACCTGCGGCGGTGGTGGCAAGAGTCTTCGAGGCAAACGATTCGGAAATCCTTGGAGCTCTAATCTTGAGGCGTCATTTTTGGAGAAGGTTTGGCCTTTCACCTGCGTCGTTAGAAAAATATACTTACACTGCGTAGTCCACCTAGTGCGTGGATGAAAGATATTTTTTTTCTGGGCGATTTCGAAAAAAGTTTTCGAATAAAGAATATTCGGGAACGAGTTCTACACAACATAAAATTATGCTGAAGTATACAGGCTGTTTCACCAGGAACTGCATCGATTGATAACGTGGACTGTACGCAAAATATTACTCCTGGTGTAAATGTCCAACAAAGTATAAAGAACCACAAACAGTTTGTGTGAAGGAGAATGGTGCTCATTTCGAATGCAGCACTGTGCACATCGATGAATTGCAACTCTTACGTGAACGGAAGAATTTCAATTTCATCGCAGCATTGTGCATTTTAGCAAAAAACTTCTCGACATAGCTTCATACTTAATTTACTAAAAAACGACACCTTTTTGGTTTTGGGGAATGTTCATAACAAAAAAAACCAAAACAGTTTCTCTATCAAATTCTTGAAAAATATACAGGGTGTTCCATCTGAATAAAATTGAAATAGCATGGATTAAACATGGCAAAGATTTCAACGGCCATCGGATGATATGAAAAAAATTGAATCGCCGTTAATTGAAGACAGGCATCCAAAATCGTACTATTATACAGGTGCTCCAAATATTTTTTATTTAAAAACTTTTTCCCCAAATTACTTTTTGATTTTCTCGCCAAAGGTTGTAAAACTGTTAAAACTAAATTTTAACTTTTGTAAATTGTTCTAGAGAGGATCTCTCTATCTATTACGCCATACTCTTCCTTCCTCATTGGTCCAAATTAGTAAAATTACTTATAATTCATTTTTGTTTGAATCTTATCTTATAAAGGGCCATCTGACACGATGGCAATTTTTTTTTTAGGAAATTTGATACAAATTGACGAGGACGATCGTAAGTCTTCCTAAGTGGTTCCTTCCTATTGCTTAACAAATTTGTCATGAAAATTGTTAGGAATTGTAAGGAATAAATAAATATTTTAATCGTTACTATTAACATTAATATCTGATTAGATCATTTGTTCTTACCAAATTTAAACACAGCAAACAGGCTGCGAACTTCAGTAACATAATTTCACAGTTGCTACCATACAAAGCGCATTATTAAACAAACGCAGAATACAAAGAGCACGTACAATTGTTGTTTCTTTAAGGCGTATCGTTTCACAATCTTTTTTTTTATTGCCTTTAATTTAAATATTAATGCGCGGAGACGTGGTAAATGAGGTGGTGACTTTATAGTCCCAAATCAATGGCGAGAAAAAATAATAACTACGCCCACTTAAACAATCAAAGATTGCATATGCGTCAACTGAAATTTTGTAGCTTCATAAAAATAAATCGATCAGATTCAAAATTCGGGACCGAGACTTGGCGGTTGTAGAATTTCTGAGCGGATTTTCTCTTGTTATTTTCACAATAGGCTTAAAATCGCACGTTTTTGATGATAAAACGCTGAAAGGATAATCTAAGCATAGCAGTAACGGGGTATATTGCCACAACGGTTGGAGGATATTCTAGCAATTGTTCTTCAAACACAATTTTGCACAATTCCACACGTTCACTTTGATATCCAGCTACTTGCATCCAATGTGTATTTATCTGCAACCAGTAGTGCGTTTGCACTGCCTATACTATTAAAAGTGATCTCATCTGACCGTAAAAAGTTTGGCTTTTCTTCTACAATCCCGATCTGTGAAGGCCCGATTCAGTTCTATGTAGTACGGCTGGAATTTATGGTTTTTCAAATTTTTATCGCGATAACCCTCAAGATATCTCGTATATTAGAATGGCAACTAAACGACTCTGTCTGTCTCTACTTCGCTGGCCCGCACTAAAGTCGAAAGGAACAGATAGTAACTCCCGGTTTTCTCCATTCTCTTCTACTTTGATAATAACTCGCAATGAATATACCCTTCCACTAAGACAAATTAAGACAAATCTATGCAATATCGCGTACGCCATTCACTAACGGTAATATCAAGCCATCGTTCCGTTTAAATTTTTCGGGAAATTATGCTTTGGCTACTTTCTCATGTTAGATGCGCCATCTAGCGCGCTTTGACATATGGTGTCCCGCAGGACTATAACTTCCGTTTGTATTGTACAGGGTTTCCGTTTCCGGTTCCGTTTAAAGATACATAAATGCTTTTAAAAAAATCTACAAGAGTAACAACCACTGATTTGTTGAGATATAACGGCAGAATTTGTATTTAGAAACCTTGATAACTCCTTGTTCAATATACACTGCCGTTCAGAGAAGTTCGATCGGTTGGTAAAAAACATGAAAAGGTCACAGAAACAAACGAAACTAAAAACAAAATGCAATTTTATTGTATGTACAGGTAAAAAAGACAAAAATAAATAAATAAAAAGTTATTCTGGCCTAATATAACATACTGAACATTATATTTCTTTTTCATCGAAAAAACCTCCTTTTCTGTTAATCACCGCTCGAACTATTCTAGGCATTCTTTCGATAAGTTTTGTTAAAACGGATCGTGGAATATTAATCCATTCATGTTGCAGAATATTCCGTAAATGTTCTTGTGAAGTTGGGCGTATTTTTCGGATCCTCCTGTCCAGTTCATCCCACAGCAACTCTATAGGGTTCAAATCTGGACTTTGTGGGGGCCATGTCATTACTTTCAGGGTGTGCTGTTCTTCTTGCTCCTTTAGATAGTTCTTACACACTAAAGCAGTGTGTTTTGGGTCGTTGTCATGCATGAATGTAAAGTTACGGCCTATTATACGCAATTCTGATGGCACTGCATGATTCTGGAGTATTACAAAATAATTGTCCTTCCTCGTTACACCCTGCACTCTGCATAAATCTCCCGTCCCAGCAAAGGAGAAACATCCCCACACTAACACAGAACTACGCCCTTGCTTCACTGTAGGCACAATGCAATTCGGGATAACTTTTCGGTTTTAGATCTTCGGACATAAACTCGTCGATTTTGCCCAAAAACCTCAAACTTTGACTCGTCACTCCAAAGCACGTGTTTCCAATCATCTAACGACCAATGTAGATGAGTACGGGCCCACTGTAGCCGTTTTGCTCTGTTGCCTCGACGTAACAACGGTTTTCGAATGGCAATGCGTCCATGAAGGTCCGCTTGTTGAAGTCGACGTTTTACCGTACTCGCCGAAACTTGTTCTTCACGGCCGCGATTGACTTCGGCTGTTATTTGTGGCGCTGTTAATTTTCTATCGCGTTTGCTTAATGATATAATTCTCAAATCTTCAGCTTTTGTTGTTTTCCTAGATGCTCCGGGACGAACAAGATTTTTTATAGTTCCAGTTGTCCGATATCGCTTTATGATGTCATTTACTGTTGAACTTCTCATATTTATTTTTTCAGCAATTTGCAGTCCCGAATACCCTTCTTCGAACAGCGTAATAATGCGTGAACGTTTTTCTACACTGGTAGGCTTGCCACGTGCCATTTTGAAGTAAATTTTCTTAAAACTTTCGCGCAAAAACGACAGATGCACACCAACGCACGTTTAACAGTAAAACGAAGCAAATTTATATCTTTACGCCTGCGATAAATAAACAAGAGCGATGCTGCGGTATATTTCCTAAATGTATTGTTCGTTAATAATCCCCAAACGACCCGCTTCAAAAGATCGGCACTTCCGAGAAATTCTTGGAATGATAATAAAAGGGACTTTATTGTGGTCGTCGCAATATTTCTACTTTACATAATAATTTATGGCTTTAATCCCTTAGAAAAGAGCGTATGCTTAATATTTGTCTAATTTTATGTATTAGTAATTGTACACAGTGTGATATAATAGATTTTTATTGTATGACCGAACTTCACTGAACGGCAGTGTACGCGTAAACGTTTCCATTGTTCATAAATAATACGCACCAACCAAATTAAACAGTTTATTCCAAAATAACGAGTACATATGCATTATTTTATTTAATTTAGCACGGTTTATTTTGGGTTTCCTCGTCGATAATTTGCAGAAATCCCTTCGGTTTCGTTCCGCGCTCAATGAACCTAACCATTAACGTTTTTAGGTATAGCGTTAGCCGTAGCGACTGATTGACTTGTAGTCGTGCTGGTTAAGCGGCTACCGTGCGCATGCATATTCGGTCGGTCGGATGGATCTTGAGAGGATGGCGAAACGATTAGGTAATCAGTGGTCGTTGATGTCCATACTTTCGATTTATCTTCTTCATGGAATATCTTCACCGGTACGCAGGCGAAGTCGTAGATTCCGCGTTGTAGCGTGTCATTCTTCTTGCTACATTCGAGATAGAAGTGATTTGGAGTGGTGATAGTGCCTAAAAATTACATTTGGTTTAATTAATGTTTTGCTACGGGGAAAAGTTTTATTTTAAGTTTTATCTATTGATTTGGATCCTCAAGCTAGCAGTCTTTGAAGTCGCTGCGAAACGATAAGATCGCATTATCGTCAATGATATAAATTTGAAAAGTCAAAAAAATGTTTGGTAAACGTGTGAAAAATTGACAATAATAATCAAGGAAATTATTTATAAAAACACGTCCGTATGATCGTGTTAGTTGCCGCTGCTTTCCTTTTTCGATACGAAAACTTTCCAAATAATTTTCTTCGTATAATCCACGATGACTCCGTAGGTCCTTGTTTTACAATATTAAGGAGTGTAAAGTTCTGAAGGATATCTTGGAAAGCTTTGTTCTAGCATTACGATCATCAAAGTAAGCGGATCTTTAAACCTTCCTTCGTTGTATCTTTACAACGAACTTATTAATGAGTCATTTTTTTGAGCAATTTTGTTAAAATAATCTCTACGCAGGGGAAGAAAAGAAAAAGAAAACATATAAGAGCAAATGCAGAATAGAAGAAAAGGTCCATTTCAAATGGCGAGTTCAATCAAGGATAACTTGGAAGGAAGGAACTTGTGAGTTCAGCGTTCTAAACTATCGTTAACGTTACCATAAATAAACTTGCTAATTCTGCGACTTTGTGATCGCTGTATTTGTATGAATTATTAATTAATTTTATAAGCGCAGCGAAGATCGCTTTATTAGAACCGCCTTTCACAGAACAGCTTTATAAGTTCACGATAAAATCGCAAAATCTCAACATTACTTGTGTTTTTCATAGTAACTTTAAATAGGATTAAATTCTACAATAGAAACGCCTTTACTTAGGATCAATCCTGAAAATACTAACCTCCTTTAATCAACAACAACCTCAGCACTTACCATCAGCATTTTTGTAGACGATCTTGGCCAAGAATTGGTGAACTAGGAACTCCATGTCAGGTTTTTCGGTAATGCTATTTTCTCGCGGTTCGCAACGAAGTTCCGTCGAGAGGTTTGGTCGACATTCATCATTTGTTTGGGTTGATTCATCAATAGGTACGCCACGAGGCTGCAAATCAATTTTTCTTTAAAAAAAAAGTGGCAAAAATAACAAATGTAAAGTTACTTCCTGTGAATTGATCAGAATGAGACTGAATGGGATTCCTTTCCAAGAAGCATCGAAAATTGTTCATTTTGGACCAGAATCCACTGTTCAGCAATCTTTGTCAGTGCAAGCCATTTTTGCAATATTCATAAAATTAATTTTGGAACATTTGCTTAATGTTTGTAGTGAAGAATAGCATTAAATTAAGTTATTGGTAAGAATTACTTTAGTTTGTTTGGCTTTTGACCAAAATTCAATACTCAACAAATAAATAATTCTTGCTCCAACTGTCTTTTTTTAATGTTTTTGTTTGTTAAATTTATAATCTTACCGATGTTTTCACTTTAAAAATTTTCTATTGTTTTTCAACGAAATAAGAAATTGTTAATCAATTTTATCTGGTGAAGGTTTTGTGTGGAAATTTCCGCTTCCGAAATAAATAAAAGGGTAATTTACGATCTTAAAACCTTGGATAAAATAATAGAAGATCTATTTGAGAAATTAAGCTATATTTTCAAAAAAGGAAATCGGCCAAAACAGCACCAAATAAAACTAATCCACTTCAAGCATTTAAATTTGTAACTATTAACTTATTTCATTTCGTTCAGCTCAGGTCTTCATTGTGACGTTTACAAGAGAGGGAAAATAGTTGCAATTTTGATCTGGGGAAACGTCCATAAGTCATCAACAAAACCTACCTTCCTCTGTCCTTTTCTAGGCCTCATATTCCGTTTTTTCTGGGGGATTTTACGTTGTTTTACAGGTGCTTTCTTCGGCATTTTCCTCGTCGGTTTAACTTGCGTTTTACGCCTTGCTTTCTTTACCGGCTTAGGTCTAGGTGCTAGTTTTGGTTTTGGTTTAGGCGTTGGCTTTGGTTTTGGTGTTGCTTTTGTTGGTAACGGTGATGGTGCAGGTTTTCTAACGCTTCCAGTTACTGCTTTTGGAATCGGCTTTAACGTAGATCTCACGGTAGGTTTCACGCTAAGTTTCGGCGTTACTTTTGGTATGAGTTTTGGTGTAACTCTCGGAATTGCTTTCTTAATCGGAACAACATCAAGCCTCTTCTTTTTATCGGCGAATTGCTTCTTCGAATATTTACATGCGAAATCGAACCCCTCGACCCTTATAGTACCCTTCTCATTCGGAATAACTTTTTCGCACTCTATCTGGAATTGCGTGAGATCCCCCATATCAAAGTCGTCTTCCTCGACAACATCTTTACTTCTCTGCCTTTTGGGAGATCCCTTTAAGATTTGCGAACTGGATTGCATTTCATGGTATAGCTCCGGCGGCTGATAGACGAAAACCAAATACCCTGGGAGGTTCCCGAAGGTATCTTTCGGAGACATACTGTCCGGGAGATAAAACGGATGTTGGCGGGTATTCCTGAGGACCAGGTCTGGAACATGGGGTTGCGTTTGATAGTCTCCCGTACCCAGGATCATGTAATGCGAATTCGGCCGATTTGGCACCGGAAAAATGGGATTATTATCCGGAATCTGATATTGCCAAGAACCTCTTTGCTGCGCGGAATTTGATCCTGGGTTGGGACCTGGAGCTGCAGGGAAATGAAGTGGGTCACTGGATGTTGCATGATTTGCAGACTGAAAAAAATGATCGTATTAAAAAACTTGCTAAAATTAAAAAAAAATCAGTAAAAAAAATAAAGGAAATCAATAAGATAGATTTACATACTGTTATTTACAGATTTTCCAGTATGGCCAATATAAAAAAAATAAAATGTATTGAATTGAATTGAAAAAACCCCCCGTCCCCTTCAGGGTTTTCCCAGCAACACCGTTGGTAACCTTGCTAGGAATTTTTTGGAAAAATAACCTCAGATGTAATAGAGCTTTAAACTCACATTTTAACAGGTTCAATGAAGTCTCCTTAAAAATGTATTAAATTTATTTATTATTTTTGATGGCAACACATTTATTTTAATTTAAATTGCAAGTTGTGCATTAAGGCATATATAAGCCACTCCATTTATTTCCATCGTTAATAGTGGAAAATTTTAGTTGAGAAGTTTAAATAGAAACTATTAGTTTTATTTTAGTTGTAAAGCTTACCAAATTTGCACAGAGTATGGTTGCCGCAAACCATATTTTCAGCATGCTATCGATTCTGTGACTCTTGCGAAAATCAAGCACAAGACTTCACGGTTAATTTGCCACAATGGCGTATTAAATCGTGATTTTATTGGCGTCGTAAAAATTGGCTTGCGTGAAGATTTACGCAGGTTTTTTCGTGCGAAAATTATCTACGTGAGAATGAATGCTCAATTTCATATAAGCCAGAAAGGAAGCATACGGTATAGTACGTGGTGCAGTTGGCAATGATTGTAAATGTTTGGTATTACCAACTGTATTATCAAGCTAAAACGCGCAACTCTACTTTAAACATTTTATTTTTTTTGCTTAATAATGTAAAACGATTTGCCACTGTAACATTCATTGCGAGAGCACATATTTGGGTAGGTATTCTTCAATGGTCAATATACGTTGATCCGGATCATGTGGGTTGGGTTTAAGGATTATTACATGTTCTGGGGTACCTTCTGTATGATCTACTACATGATTCGGCTTGCGTTCCTCGCCAATTATGTCCTTTTTGAATTCTTGTGCTTCATCCGCGCTAACCTAAGGAAAACAACATTTTTTGGCGAAAGATTTCTACGGTTTCAATGCAAGGATTAACTCGCTTTTTTTGTGAGGTGACCCTATAGATCACTCACGGTTTTATTCTTACCAAATCTGCGGAGACTACGGAAACGCATAGTATCCACAAGAAGATCATGTTCTTAATTATCTTTATGCGTATTCGTACAAAAAAATACCTTAGTTTATAAGGAACAGTTTCACGTCAACTGCGTTAATTGGAAGTAATATCAACCGTTACTGTTTCGAATGAACAATACATTATTAAAATTAACGCTAACGTTTATTTTTTATATGATTCTATTTTTGATAAAATTCTTGGCAAGCTGTGTTCAGTTAGTTTAATGAAATGATTGATTAAAATAATAAGGCAACATTTATCAGGCATCTCTATAGCTGCTTATGATATATTTTCTCGCTAGTTTAATTAATTTTCTTTAACTTGCCTGTAAGATAGAAGATAAGATAAGATTGTGCATCTTTGATTTTTAAGGAAATATAAAAAATCAAAAATCACAAATACGATGAATAAAGCAACTTAAACACGTTTAACCAAAAAATAATGCTAAATGGCGTCCCCTAATGCTAAGAAACACATATCTCCCGTTTAGAAAGGAGCGGCGTAAACCGGGTAAAATCGCGGGATGTCGTGTAAAAAAATGTCGATAGTACCAGAAGTGGGTCGAATTTTATCATAAAAAAAAAAAATAACATTGATCTACCTGAGTATTTCCTCGAAGAACAAAATGCTTCGAAATTGATGAATAGTAATAATAATGACAATGATAATAATAATAATAATGGTAATTATTTTTTTTAAGAGGCGTAGCCGGCACCGGAAACGGCTTATCGGAAGCAAGTGGCCCCTTGAACTCGCAGAAATTAACGTCCTCAACAAAAGCATAATGCGATTTTACTTCCAAATTGAATTAAAAATAATTAATTAAATACGATAAATATACCTTAAGCTTTTTATGTACAGAAAATAAGAATAAAGCGTGCGTAGTTCGAGAATAGAAAATACAACATGCAGGTACCCCCATTGATAAACAAAATTTCTAAATTAATTAGGATGTGAAAGGGAACAAAATTGCAAAAAAACAGATAAAACAATAAAAATAATAGCAAGTATATATTGCATGTTGGGGTATCAGGAAGTTAACAAATTGCGACATTAGAACTATTAATACAATGACAAAGATGAAATTAAGCAAATCGTCAAATAATAGCAAATCATTTTGTAAATAGGGACAAAAATAGAGAAAATGAGATCAAAAAGCATAATCAAGAAAGAAACCGCTTAGCAAGTAAAATGCTTGTCAGCAGAGCCCATTATAATTACAGTATTTACTGAAGAACCCAGTAATATCACAGAATTATGTAATATGATAATAATAATAATAATAATGATAATAATAGTAATAATAATGATAATAATAATAATAATAATAATAATAATAATAATAATGATAATAATAATAATAATGATAATAAT
>LR737422.1:1005164-1025601 GCA_902655005.2 Marronus borbonicus
AACTAAGACACGGTGGATTAGATCCTATTTGCATAAGCAAATTGGGGTTAATGGATAAACTGCAATAACAAAAGACATAAACATTCATGGATATTTTTGTTTATTGGAATTTTGAAAATTTTAAAACGGTTATTTTTTTTGTTTAATAACATTAATTTGAAAGATTTGAATTAATAAAAGTAGAAAAGAAACCCAACTAAAAAATTTATAATCACAGAGCCGGAATATTGGATATAGTATTTGGCAATAAAAATATATGCGAGTTTCACCGTAGAAACATTTCAAAGCCAAAGTGAATTTCTCTGGAGAATGAAAGTGTGTACCATAAATATTTGAGATTGTGGAATTCATCTGAATTAAATTAAATTTCACTAATTTCGTTTATAGATGTTATAGCAATTCCATAATAATAAATTAATAACCAACAAGGGACTATATTTTGTGTTTACAAATATAAAAAGTAGTGACAAATTTGAATAGCTTTCATCGTATTGATGGACTGAAGAGAATTAGGTTGTGCAACAAATTTTGTATACCGGCCCAAAATATGCTTGAATAATGAAAATAATTATGATTCCAAATATGAAATAGGTTTGAAATCAATCGGTTTGAATACAGGTACATCATTGCATTTGGACACCCGCCAATACTTCTAACATAACTTTCTTCTACCTTCACTTTTCCTACTTTAAAGTATAACAACTTCTATTGTTTGCAGCTTTGAAATCGTGGCAAATTGGTAAATAATTCAATCCTTACATTGCTTATTTTAAGGAACTTCCGAGGATTTTTCCGCGGCTTAAGTTTTAATCACTTTGGGTTCAAATTTTTACGGCCTGTCTAGATCTCGGCAACCGAACGAGCTACGAGGATGCGTTCGGGCTCGTTCGAAAGGTCTCGACGAGCGTTTTAAGGGAGGGAGATCTCAACTTCCTGGCTCTAACCGTTCGGACGCTACGGCGCCTCAAAGTTGAAAAATTTTAATTGCTTTCTTCAACTTTGAAGCCCTAGAAACCCGCCAAAACGAAGAGCCAGACGCTTCCGCTTAGGCGCCATCGATCCGCTGTTCAATTCTCTATCGAACGCGTACCCACTTGGCCTACCGCAGAAGCATACCTGAGGAGATAATCGACGAAAACCGAGCGATGTCGATTTTCCGTCCGTTTCCGGCCGTGTTCGACGAGATTTCGGAAAACTTCAAACGCCCATATCTCCTAAACCGTTAGAGGTAGCGGGCTGAAATTTTATGGGGAACATACACGGCCATAGGGTCATCGATTAGCGACGTTAGATCGGGGGAATGCCGAACTTTGTGTTTTGGCCAGAATCTAGAATCATTTTGGGTAGAAATTTTTACGGCCTGTCTAGATCTCGGCAACCGGGGCTACGAGGATGCGTTCGGGCTCGTTCGAAAGGTCTTGACGAGCGTTTTAAGGGAGCGAGATCTCAACTTCCTGGCTCTAACCGTTCTGACGCTACAGCGTCTCAAAGTTGAAAAATTCGTGATAAATAACCTTATAAAAATTATAAACAAAGGTTTGAGAACAAAATATATTGTCCACTTGGAATTCAATATCACTATACATATCCTCGTACAATATTACTATCAATGTACCTTGTTAGTACCTTGCTTCGTCAACAGATGCTGATTCGTCAATTATAATCCGAACAGTCCGTAGTCCACAAGACTTGGATTTTTCAACAGATGTTGATTCTGTCAACATGTGATTATTTTTCTCGAAAGAAGCATCGTCAATCCCCGAATTTTTCATTCAGTTGGCGACTGACGTTTTGGAGGACGAACTGGCATCCTACATTTCTTCCTTTCGAACATATCTACTAGGATGGCATTTTCGCTGATTTTTTTCGTTTGTTTGTTGTTGATGCCATTCTTGAGCACCGTTTCAGGAGTGACCTTGGTCCTTCGCGATTGATCACCTTTTGTCAATTCAGGCATCCTCCAGTGATTTTCGTTCACTTCTTTGCGCTCGCACACTTTTAACTTGGCAGACTTGGTATCTACGGGTTTGTCACAGACAGCAAACAACTGACTTGCCTCGTGATGCTTGTGTGTCTGCCCATTGGAATCAAATTTACCAGCTACTCCTTGTTGTCGTTGATCGCTTTTAGGTCCAACTTTGCTTGAACTTTCCTCTTTTGGTGAGGTTTTCAACTGGTATCTGTTTTTTTGGTGATCCAGTTTAACCTCCGAATTACTGTCGAACGTGACTGCTTTAAGCTTATATTCTTCGAAGGGCTTAAGCAGCGTTCCACTCTTTTGATTCCATACGTTATATGGTGATTCGCATTTGACACAAGGTTGTGGGGAAGAATCAAACAAACTCCTCGACACACCAGTACTCTCTTCGAATAACTCAAGGAAATTATTTGATTCTGACGTCTCCATATTGAGGCTTCTCGCATTAATGCGATTTCTGTAGGCAGAGTAATCTCCGAATAAAGCAACAATGCGCCTCCTCAACCTTGCTTCTTCCGGCGAAAAAGCCATAGAGGAGGTTCTTTTAGTTTTCGATGGAGTAACTTCCATGACGTAATTAATGTAGAACTGAGTAAAACTCACGAAATGATAACTTATCGAACAGTGAGACTGTGCAATAAACTTGAAACTCATGATTAAGAGGGCTTTTATAGTAGTTCTGATCATCTTGCACTTAGCCAAACATCCCTTTACCAATAGCATACACGTTTTAACGCAGGGGGCGGGGTTTAGACAAGGTACGGCTACGCGATTGGTTGAAATACTTCCATGCGATTTGAAACGCGCTGTAGATATATCACGAATGTAAAGTTTACGTTCTTTTGGTAAACTTGTAAAATAAAAAAATATAATTTTTTTTTATGGAATTTTTGCAAATTTATTAAATTAGAAAAGTTTGGCTTACGATCGATGTTTTATATATAAAGAAACATGATTCTAAATTTAAATAAAGCAAAATTAGCAAAACATATACAGCGCGGCCATGTATGTACGTTTTTTTCCGGAAGAATTTACAGAAAAAGTTTTGAAATAAAAAATACTCTTGGAATTACTTTTGGAATTAATATTTTGTGTAACATCCACGTTTTAAGGAATTCACCTATTCTTTCATACATATTTCTACTTAGCTAAGTTCCGACATTTTTGTCTTTTACTGTTGAAACAATTTAGCATGCTTTATCCTTTAAATAAAATTTTCATAAAAAAAAACACCTACCTATATAAGGATACTTTCATTTATAGGAACTGTAGCAATTTAGCAAATTATGATTTTTTTTAAATACAAAATGTAGTGTTAATAACCAATCAGGAATCACGATTTTTGGCACAAATGTCGAATACATAGGACAGAAATGTTTTTATCTCTCACATTTATGGAAATAATTGCCTAATAATCGTTGGAAAGTACCCGAATGATTTTTATAAAAACTCAAAGCCTAAAACCTAAATAGTATTCATCATATTCATGGGCTGAAGAGTTCTAAGTTACGAACAAATTTTTGCCACCAGACCAAAATATGATTGAAGAATAGGAGTATATTGATGATCTGGAACGTTTGTTTAGAGAAAATGCAATATTTCTATACAGGCTGTTTCACCGGGAAGTGCATGGATCGATATGGAAGATTATACATTAGAAAATTCTGAAAACTTGCCAGTGCACTAAAGCCGACATGTGCTAAATTTTGTTGCAATGCACATTTTCTTAAATATCTCGAAAAGAATCAATTTCAGATGTGTAATCAATATGAAATTTGTTTTATCTTCTTGTAAGCGCAACTTGATAAGAAAAAAAAGGTAAAAGTTTTTACCCTTTTTCGATTTGAATGTTTAAGCGTAATTGTCGGACACGCTCTATAATATCTTCGAAAAATTTATCTGGATGCTAATACTGTCCTGTATAGTCAATAGTTCTGCAAAATTTTAATTTTCTACGTCAAACAATTTCACAGTTATAAAACTTCACGTGCACTCGTCCATCTGTCGAAAATTTCAAAAAAAGCCAAATATTTCAAATATGGTTAGAAATAAGGACATACTTGCTTTATGAAAAATGCCTTAAAATTGAATTAGGAATTCAAAAATGTAATTATATACAGGTTATTTAATTTAGAACAAGAAACTTAAAGAACAAAATCTTCAAGTTAGCATGCATGATTCTTATTGAAGATAAATCGGAATGAAAATTGCATACAAGCAGGAAGCTATGCATAAAAACAAAAATGTTAAATTTTTATACAATTAGGGAATTATGCATGATTGATGATGAAAACATACTAATGGCTTAATACCAAAAATGAATTATATATTCATAATATTACGTCATCATTGACAAAACAAATACACAGGCAATAATTCCTTAAGTAAACAAAATATTACTTATGCGGGAAGATATTTACTTAGCCGGATCTGGGAATCGGATTATCTTTTAAAAAGATTATTTTTATTTGTATGTACTAACATTTATTTGAAAGATTTGAATTAATCAAAATAGAGATGAAACCCAATTAATGCAAAAATTAATAATTACAGACACGTGGAATGTTGGAAAGAAATAATACCTCAGATTTGCTACTTCTGGATTTCTTATGTAGAAAGTAAGAGACATTTCAAAGCCAAAATCAATTTTTTTTTCGAAAATTAAAGCATGTATCTATATAAAGATTACATACAGAATAGGAACATTGCTTCGTTAAATATTCAGTATATTTGCCCTTTTACGCTTCTAAATATTTACAACTTGATCCGAACATTGTGGACGAATAATCAATAAATAGGAGTATGATAACTATCTGTAAACTAGAAAACAGGAAGTAAATTATTTCTTAATCATGATGAAAGATGTTTGGCGTATTCATAGGCACCACTTTTTTTTCGTTTTTCTTTTATTACATCTACAGGTAAACAACACATAAGTATCGGAACCCTCCGCACCACACAAGTTTAATTTATTATATAGTAATATAATGATTAGTCCGGGACGGCCGTTTCGAGGACTCGAATGGTCCTCATCATCAACCGGATGATGTGAGAAAAAAAACTTTTTGTAAAACTAAACATGCATGTACTATCCCTACTTCTTAGAACAGATATCCTTTACCTCCTGCACGCCTTGCAGCTACGACGTGCGAAAAATAACATGCATGAACTATCCCTTCTTCCGAGAAGAAATATTGTTTTACAAGTGCCTATTCTACCCTCCACGCGTCTTAAACTACGACATGCGAAAAACACGGCCAGATGGACGGGAAGATCTCTTTTATAACCCAAAATATAAACAAGTGCTAGCCTACTGCAAAAGGTCAAAAAGGACAGAGTACGACAACGGTCCGTTTTCTCTGTTCATCAGATTTTTATTACTTTTTATGTAAACCGTCTCGTACGCATCTAATTCTCGCGGCGACGTTACGTTTTTAATCAATTTTAAGTCTTCTAATTTAATACTACGCCCGGTTTCACTTATATGTTGTGCCACACTTGACGCGTCCAATCTGCCGTAGCGATAATTTCTTATATGTTCAAAGAACGGACTATTTATTATAATACAATATAATAAATTAAACTTGTGTGGTGCGGAGGGTGCCGATACTTATGTGTTGTTTACCATACTACGCCACAGTCCTTGCTATCATTATTACACCTACATCTGATATTGTTAGTTAGGACATAAATATGCTTGATTTTATTTATTTCTACTGTTCATATATTTAAATTTACAATTTTTATATTTCTCGTTACTGAAAATTTAAGTTACCTCAAAAAAAGATTTCATTAAATGTTGCATAGGCAAAAAAGTTTGAGTTGTCTGCTACAAAATATACATTTTCAAAACAAAGTTTTTTCGTTTTAGTGAGTCAAACAACAAAACTTCTAACTTCGAAGAACGATTACTGCAGTGCTTTCATAATAACACTAACTATTTTACGAATTCTAAAATATCCTTCTATCAACTCTGGTAATTATATTTATTTATTACTTATTTACAAATTATCTTTGATTGATCTCTGATTTTACATTTAAAATGTAGAAAGATTATCTATTACAATGTTTAAAATTAGTAATTTTCATTTTTAACAGTTTGCCAACTTCAAATTATCGTGGCGTCTGTTTTAGTTTACATTTACCTGGTTGGTTTCGTAGGTTAGGTTCGAAAAAACCATGATTTAATTCAAAAAGGCAAGAATTTTTCCACTAACGTTGCGAATTTTGAATGTACAAAAATGACTTTCGAGTACAGGCGCGTGTCTATGAACACATCGCTGAAAAACGCCAGGATTTTTGATGATGTATTGTATGTTATCTCCCGCCTACAGCTTGATTTGATTTCGTATGTTTTTAGGATTCTTGGGAATCAGACGATTTACTAAGTACCTTTAAGAATGAACCAAAAATTAAGAAGGAACCAGTCGATAATGATGATACAAATCAAAGTTGGATGGATGATAGCGTCCCACCACCACCAAGAATCACAGCACAGGACATAAAACAAGAGAAAAAATACGCAGATTGTAGCTGGTTCAATGATAACGTTTCATCATTCCCGAAAATTAAGCAAGAACCGTTTGATTACGATAATGAAGATACAAGCAAAAGTTGGAGCGATAATGCTCCACCACCACCACGGATTACGCCTTTGAACTTTGATGAGAATGCAGTTGCAAGCCCTATAAAGCAGGAAAGAATAGATTTTGAAACTAAACTGACTTTTGACACTGATGAAAGTTTGCCTGGAACAAACGGGAATACATACGATGGTTATACTTCAGAACGAAAAGAAACACGTGTAAATTTGAAGAGAAGAATTGGATCTTGCATAAAACAAGATCGCGATGAGGAAGTTACACCGAGCACACCAAAAAAGAGGCACTCTTCAACATCGTCAATGAATTCATCACCCGAATCGAAAAAATTTAAGGGCGATCAAAAACGGAAGTAATAGTTCTAGTAATTACGTTATTGTTGTGGTGTTCAGAGTTATTTTGTTTCTAGGAAGAAGAAGGAAGTTGAAAGAGATCCCGTTATATTAAAACGTCGTCAGAAACAGATCGATTATGGAAAGAACACAATAGGTTACGATAGATACATCACGTTGACACCCAAGTAAGTTTCATAATAATTAAATATCATTGTCATAAAATAACTGTTTTTAACATACAGACACAAGAGGGCATCTGGTGACCCGCAAACTCCCGATAAATACAGAAAATATTCTAGGCGAGGTTGGGACGGGTTAATCAAGCATTGGAGGTTGAAATTGCATCATTACGATCCCGTTGAAGAGGGTTCTGAGGTTAAACAAGAATGATCAACATTCGGTTGTCAAAACCACAGACTGACGTGTGATAGCAAATGAATAGTTTTAATGTAATCCCGTATTTTAGGCATTAAGTTTGTTTTAAGTGAACATAGCTGTTTGATTTTATTTTTGCAGGTTTTTTTCTTTTATTTTAAGGATTAGTTCTTGACAAACGTTTTTAATTCACATTCAATCTCCAAATAAATTTTTTTTATGATAAGAATAATTGTACGTGTTAAATATTGATCACAAAATAATTTAAAATATTACAATAATGCAGTTTATTAAACTCGACGTTTTATTTTATGGAGCAGTGAAAGTTCGTACGATTTATCACAGTTTCTCGTTTGTTCAAATGGGAAATGGCAAACTTATCGCACTAGTATTGACCGTTATACAATTTACGATCATAGTGTAACAATTTAGAGTCACTGTTACACAGGCATGAACAATCGGAAAAATAAGCCATCGCTCTTATTTAAATGATGTATTTACAAAAATATCTTACATGTCAAATAATAAAGTACACTTATTTCTATAAAAAAAACGCGCTATTGAGGAGACTTAACATAGCACCAACATTACTTCCGCTTCAAATCCTCCGTATTGATACCATATTTCGATTTCATCTTGTCAATTTCTTCCTGTTTCTTTTCCAAATCGGTCTTCTTAAACGCTTTGCTAGCCTGATAATATAACACAACCAAGTACCTATTACAAACGTTAAAACCTGATAGGTGATCGCAAGCATTCTTCGCATCGAATATATCTTCGTAGACAACGAACGCCGTGCCTCTTGTATCCGGCGTATTACCGACTCTAATTTGTCGGATTGCGCCGTATTTACCGAAGATATCGTACATCTCTTCCGCTGTTATTTTGTACGGGAGATTTCGAACGTATAATATTCTGTTTATCTCCGGAGGAAGCCTTACCTAGAAAGGATTTGGAGGTTAGGAAGTCGATCGTGTAGATATTTTGGCTATTTTTGTACTTACGTTGGCTTTTCTTTGCATGGCTAAAGCCATTTTTGATTTTTATTGAGATTATTGGTGGGAAGAGGCTTGTATTGTTAGATTTTTGATGGTTTATAAACAATAAAATTGGTATGCGTCAAAATTAAGGCAGCAGTAAGTACCAACCTAAAGTAATTATTTCCTGGGAAAAAGGTTTAATTATTTTTTGGGTTGATTAAACATTATTTGTTATTTACATTATTTACAATGAAATTGAGTTTTTTTTTATAAATAACCAGTATGAATTTCTTTTAAAGAAACTAATTTTAGGCATTTATACGTAGGGGATCATTAATTTAATTATTGGTGTAACTTGGCGTGATAGAGGCGGGAATTTTAAATTGATTTTAAAATAAATGGAGAAATTAAATGTTGTAATTCCTTCCAACGGGTTCCAAAGATCAGATACTTGCATACGTATTTATCCATATACCATCATAAAAGCCATGAGATAACGATAAAGGTAAATACGGCATACAGCTGCGGTTTACAACAGGAAGAGGATTACTTTCTATGAATAATGAATTATATCAACATAATTTAATTGGTATGCATTCCCTACTATTCCTATTATGTTACCGATACGCATTTATAAGATAAGCATAAATTTACGGTTGCGGTATTTACATTGCTTCGTAATTCTTGAAAATGTCTTTGAAGAGGATTTTACGTTAGATAAAGATATGCTACGGTGGTTACGCGTAGAGTAATGAAAATTGTTATGCTTTATGGTATGAAAGATTAATTCAAAATTTAATTTTGGCGGGTGGAAGCGAATAACGAAATCCATACGCATCGCAGACAAATGTACCAACATCGAAAAGCATCCAACGATCATTCGACAATTGAACACTTGTCCTAATCGCGGAATTCCGACAATATTCGTGGCGATTAGGCGTTCAAGCGACGAAACCCAGCGGTTTCCAACACAACCGTCTCCTATCTCGAGTTTTACGTTTGTGGTGCGGCTTTGCTCTTCTCTGTGTCATTGTTTCGCATCCTCCTCACATTCGGTGCGTTAACGGCTCGAAAGTGTGAAGTGTCGGGAAGTGTTTAAGAAGAAACGATCCCTCTTTCGTCGAATAAACACCTCCGAGTGCGTCCAAGGAAGGAATTTAACATAAACAAACCCGAGAAGGAGCAGCGTCTTCTTCTTTTTCTTGTAAGTTCTGGGAAGATTTAGATTTGCGTGGTTTGGTCGCCGTCTAGCAGTATACGGGATGCGGTTAGATTAAGACGCGTTTTATCCGGCGTAGGAGAATAGAAAACGCGATAGGGATAGGGAAGAAGATGATGCGGTTTTCGCGTGCATCTAAGCAAGAGGGACACAGCTTCATCCCCTTTCGCGATGCCTGTCAAAAATGTGAACACCCACGCCGGTAAATCGCTAGATTTCGATAAATGGGAATGAAATTAATCTCGTTTGTTAATCTTGATAAGTTTGTCCGTATCAACTAAAACGTGATAATTATTAAAATATCGCCGATTATTTTTTTGTTTTTTTGAAGCGTTCCATGTTATTTATACATATTTTATCATAAAATCCATCCTCGATTCAAATATTTAATCGTTTCCGTTCACCAAATTATTATTATTTTTTTTTTCTAAAATACTTAATATCAAGGAATTTAATGGAAATTTTCACAGAATAATTAGCGTACAATCTAAATGCATTGCCAACGAATCAAATGAGAAAACCGCAAGAGCAGATGTTGTTGCAGCTTTTTCTTCTAGAAACTCACACACATTGGACACCTGCTCCTTGTTGTTCCCCTTATAGAAATGGTGCATTTCGTCCTTTCCAGATCCGTATCTTTTACTTAAAAAGAATTTCAACTGACTAAAGTACGTTATTAATTCAAGTATTTCTTGCATTCACCTATTACACGCCTACAAAAGAATTTTCTAGGAAACAATCGATTATTCTCTAGTTTCCACCGCCTTATAATCGTCGAATGTATTGGATCATCGTAAATTCTGAATGAATTCCGCTTGAGTCATCCGATATGTTCCCAATAAAATAATCTACATACTTATAAATAGTAAGGTAATGACGTTTATTCGTGCAAGAATAAACATCGTCGGCTTTTAATTTTATAATCCTCTTCTTCGGAGACGTCGAGATGCTGCAACGGATGCAAGATCAATAATAAAACGTAGCGGACGCCGTGTACACCCCTAAGGTTTGAAAAGGGTGTTGTACACGGCGCGTGACGTAATTCAATTTTAGATCTTTTTGTTTTTTTGTGGTTGGTTACTTTGTTAATGTTGAGGTTAGGAATTTGTTTAATGCAAATTTGTTGGATTGTGCCGGTTATTTTCCTAATGTTATCCTGATATCGATTAGAAACTCTAATTTATTGCAAATTTGTTCGTTTTCTAACAGTTTAAAGCGTAAATATTGGAAATTTTGTTGAAAAATTTTAATATTTGACAATGACATTTGACGTATTCAAATATTTAACAATTGCCAAATAACTCACTTTTTACATTAAAATATAATTTTTTATAGTGTAATGGAAAAATAGTTAAAAAAGGCATATATAGTTCAGACCCTCTATTAACATAAGGGATGTATATTTGAAAGTACCGCAGGGTTAAACACCGTGTTTTGTTACTTCTTTACTGTGAAAGGATGGGTAAATTATTAGTACCGGCACGACATGCGTGCTACTTCCATAACCTATATTTCTTTAAGAGATGGCGCTGTTGTATAATTCCTTTAACTGGTACAATATCCCCCATTTTTCAAAATGAAACAGGAATGGTTAAGAACTTAAGGAGTAATAATAATCAGACAACCATTCCGGCTTTTGTATGGTACGCCCTGATCTACGATTACTGTTTGCCACAATCTCGGCTTTTACACTTTCTCCGCGAACTTGTTTCTCGCTTGTTTCTGTTCTGTTACTTAGAATTTTGATCAGAATGTTTGCATTTCCGGTATTATTTTTCTTGACTCTACTAGGTTCACGAATATTGGGTGTAGGAGGGGTGAACCCTTTTCTCCAGTGAGGCTGGTGTAGAAAAATTAAGTTTTTCTGGTGTTGCCACGTTTAAACAGAGTCCAGCACTTCCAGCACCGGCCAAATCTGCACTAACTTCTCCGTTTTCGCTTGATATTTTTATCCGTTCCCGCAAGTCTACCTGTTTGAAACTATTGTATAAATCACTGTCACTAATGCTGATTATTTACCGCTGCCACCATGTTTTGTTACTTCTCCATTAAAATAAAGCGAGATAATTGTTAGTACATTGACAATCAAGCAAACACACGGCTACTGAAATATTAGTATTTTAATATGAGCAGTTTTCCAAGATTAATGGAATTATGCCAAATTACAGCTTCGTAAGGGTCGGTAGTTAAGTTTTCGTAAAGGCCGATTTTTTTCCTGTCGCGATAGTAACAAGTAAATCATCAAGTTTGTTTTCCTATCGCTGATGACCAGAGATGACTACCATGCTGAAATTCAGTGGTCCGACTCAACTTTCTGGGTGCAACAACTTAGTTGCAGGTTTTATGCATCCCAGTGAATCTGCACGTTCATTCTACCCTCTCTATAACTTGCCGGAAACAATAGTGATCACAATCAGCAGTAGATTGCGACAACTGAACCAATGAAAAGTGAAATATCATGTCTTGGAGACCATAGAGATACTTAACTTAGGCTTGGGAATCCGTTCGACACTCACACTGAGGCTTAGGAACTTACCGGTGGCCGGACTTATTTGTCTATCAGGCGTGGTATCACGACTGTCCAACATACAACATATTTGTTATAGTGTATATCATATACTAAGTTTCTTTGCTATTAAAAACAAAGTCTCAAAAATGAAAGAAATTATTTCTGGTGAAGCAGAGCTCTTTTCAGTGGTGTTAATTCAAATTCCACGTGTTACTTTTGAGATACGATCTCTTGAAAATGAGCCAAAATTGAAGAATGACATTTTTCGACGGTAATTATTTGAGCAGTCGAGACGCCACTTGTACAACTTCATGACATGCTGATAGTCTACGAACGAGCAAAGTAATTCTGTCAGCAGATATATGTAAGCCACTAAAACTTGGCTGATGGTCCAACCATACTACTTCCGAAAGCTATAATTTGACTCCACACGTACACTGCCGTTCAGTGAAGTTCGGTCATACAATAAAAATCTATTATATCACACTGTATACAATTATTAATACATAAATTTAGAAAAATATTAAGCAGAAATTCTAAGGGATTAAAGCCATAAATTATTATGCAAAGTAGAAATATTGCGACGACCACAATAAAGTCCCTTTTATTATCATTCCAAGAATTTCTCGGAAGTGCCGATCTTTTGAAACGGGTCGTTTGGGGATTATTAACGAACGATACATTTAGGAAATATACCGCAATATCACTCTTGTTTATTTTGTTTGCTCCATGTTACTGTTGAACGTGTGTTGGTGTGCATCTGTCGTTTTTGCGCGAAAGTTTTAAGAAAATTTACTTCAAAATGGCACGTGGCAAGCCTACCAGTGTAGAAAAACGTTCACGCATTATTACGCTGTTTGAAGAAGGATATTCGGGGCGACAAATTGCTGAAAAAATAAATATGAGAACTTCAACAGTAAATGACATCATAAAGCGATATCGGACAACTGGAACTATAGAAAATCGTGTTCATCCTGGAGCATCTAGGAAAACAACAAAAGCTGAAGATTTGAGAATTGTATTATTAAGCAAACGTAATAGAAAATTAACAGCGCCACAAATAGCAGCCGAAGTCAATCGCGGCCGTGAAGAACAAGTTTCGGCGAGTACGGTAAAACGTCGACTTCAACGAGCGGACCTTCATGGACGCATTGCCATTCGAAAACCCTTATTACGTCGGGGCAACAGAGCAAAACGGCTACAGCGGGCCCGTTCTCATCTAGATTGGTCGTTAGATGATTGGAAACACGTGCTTTGGAGTGACGAGTCAAAGTTTGAGGTTTTTGGGCAAAATCGACGAGTTTATGTCCGAAGATCTAAAACCGAAAAGTGATCCCGAACTGCATTGTGCCTATAGTGAAGCAAGGGCGTAGTTCTGTGTTAGTGCGGGTATGTTTCTCCTTTGCTGGGACGGGAGATTTATGCAGAGTGCAGGGTGTAATGAGGAAGGAAAATTATTTTGCAATACTCCAGAATCAAGCAGTGCCATCAGGATTGCGTATAATAAGCCGTAATTTTACATTCATGCATGACAACGACCCAAAACACACTGTGTTAGTGTGTAAGAACTATCTAAAGGAGTAAGAAGAACAGCACACCCTGCAAGTAATGACATGGCCCCCACAAAGCCCAGATTTGAACCCGTTAGAGTTGTAGTGGGATGAACTGGACAGGAGGATCCGAAAAATATGCCCAACTTCACAAGAACATTTACGGAATATTCTGCAACATGAACGGATTAATATTCCACAATCCGTTTTAACAAAACTTATCGAAAGAATGCCTAGAATAGTTCGAGCGGTGATTAACAGCAAAGGAGGTTTTTTCGACGAAAAAAAAATATAATGTTCAGTATGTTATATTAGGCCAGAATAACTTTTTATTTATTTATTTTTGTCTTTTTTACCTGTACATACAATAAAATTGCATTTTGTTTTTAGTTTCGTTTGTTTCTGTAATCTTTTCATGTTTTTTACCAACCGACCGAACTTCTCTGAACGGCAGTGTACAGTGGCCGGTTTATGTTTTGTCTCTCATTACATCGTGTACAAATTTCATCAATACAAAAGCCCTTCCTTATTACCGTAACATTGAGAGACCTGAAATTAGGTAAATTCAACCAATCCAAGATTTAAATTAATATAAAATACGAAATTCCACGTAATAAAAAAAAATTGCTAATATTTTTATTGCTTCATATTGGATGACACGAACAAATTACTCAATTTGCTTGCAAGGATCACGGTTATTGTTCACTACATATTAATCACAGCTATAAATAGTGGCGTTTACTGCATCTTCTCTTTTGTCGTTTCAACTTGACCCGCAATTGACCTTCTGTTTGTGTACATTACAATTATTTAGATGATAAATACCAAGATACATACGAAAATACCAGACAACTAGACTTTGCCGAAAAGCGTCTATGACGAGTCTCCAATTACGGCACAAAACATAAACCTGCGTTAATTTTTTTAAATTGATAAATTAGTTGATCGCGGCTATATGATCTAATTAAAAAAATTGCTTAAACAATTTAAAGTTAGAGATGAATCAACTATACACATTAGCACAGATTGAATTTAGAATGATTTACGAACATGTTTCATTTTAAGCATTAATTCTGCCATTTTTTAAAACTAATTCTATATATAATGCTTATATTAATACATCAATTTCTCTTCTATTTACAGGGTGTTCAGTGTTAGTGTACAGTGCGTCAACTAAATCGCCGCATATCGATCGCGCCCGTCACCATGTTGCTACCGATCGCGAATCTACTTCTACTATTGACTTTATCGGTGGCGGCTGTCCGTACAGCCGCCACGGAAGACGACACCGTCGGCCCGGTTTTCCTCCGCGAGCCCCCAAACCGCGTAGACTTCTCCAACTCCACCGGCGCCGTCGTTGAATGCAAAGCAAGAGGAAACCCACCGCCCGAGATCATCTGGGTCCGCTCCGATGGAACAGCCGTAGGCGAAGTACCCGGATTACGACAAATTTTGGCGAACGGCAACTTGGTCTTTCCACCGTTCCGCGCCGAGGATTACAGACAGGAAGTGCACGCTCAAGTCTACTCTTGCCTCGCCAAGAATCATGTCGGTACTATTCACTCGAGAGACGTCAACGTTCGTGCAGGTCAGTGAATGTCATTTTTGTCCGATAATGTTTGTCGGATGGAAAAATGAGAACAGTTACGAAGGGAGGGGTCGTAAATTATGCGTTTATTTGTTAAATAATACGTACAGAGTGTATCTTTATGGATCGAATGATTGATGTATTCGCTACGAAGCAAATTTCAAGAAATAAACGTTAAAATGTATAGAATCTAGTAGGCTATGGGCGTATTAAAGGCTAATTTCGCAAATTAAAAATCGATAGAATTTTCAAAATTTCTTGTATTTAAACATTTGGGTTAGAGGTTCAGTCGCTGACTGTAGAGAGGGTTGTCTTTGCGTCTTTGCGTATTAAATGCATTTTAACCAACAGCAAAAACTAGCCGAAGGCCAATAATAAGGAAGCTAGCAATAGAGTGGCCCGTTAATTTGAACCATCCCGTACAATATTATTCTTTTAATTTTCAATATTACCAACACAATTTTATATTTATAAGGATACACTCTGTATGATGTAAACTTGAAGTTATGGAAAAATTTATATACAGCGTGGCTCAAAATAAACGCGATCTATATATATATGCCATCTTTACCAGTGGTCTTTAATACCGTCCGATATTGGACATAAAAGATATGACTTTTTCAAACAGATTGTCCATTTAACCAAATTTCCATTTTCAATGCGTATACATTGGTCAAATATTTTTGCACCAAGCTGTGTTTTCCATAACATTCATGAATTAAAGGCAAATAATTTGAAGCTGCAAATCATTTCTGTTTATCAACAAACCAGCAGGTATGAATATAAGAATATGGTGTTATCGCAAATTATTACTTTTATAAAAAAGATCTTTTAAGACGAAGCCGCCTCAATTTAAAGTAGTTAGCCTTGGATCTTACGAGCGCAAACGTATTTTCTGCAAAAAAAGAGCAGTTTCCGGTATATAAATAATTGTTAGGTATACGAAACGGAACAAAATGCAAAAGAAAATAACAAATAACCCTGTAAGAAGCTAATGCAAGGTATGAAAGAAAAAGAAATTAAATTATGAAACCGTTATAACCCTTTTTAAATTGAGCTTAATTTGAATATCCGATACAGTTAGTGTTTTGTTTTTTTTTTTGTTTTTGGTTTGTTCTCCATGGCAACCAGCCAACCTTCTCTCTTTCCGTTGTGTTTTGTTTGTCGTAAATTTAACGGAGTTTAAATTGCCGCAGGGTATGGAAAAAGTTACATGGTAAAACCACTTGCAATTTCTACGCATAGCTCAGTA
This sequence comes from Marronus borbonicus, assembly GCA_902655005.2. Lineage (NCBI taxonomy): Eukaryota > Metazoa > Arthropoda > Insecta > Coleoptera > Scarabaeidae > Marronus > Marronus borbonicus. The sequence continues at coordinate 1,021,552 of LR737422.1, forward strand.
GGCGCCGGTATATTAAATATTCAGTGAGAGCTGAAATTATAATATTTAAAATTGTTGTTGCATTATTTGTATTTTAATGGCGAGATTAATTAAATTAATTAATTCGTTAAATTTAATTTTTTTGCGTTATTCTACATGGTAAGCTGCAATAATATTGTTGATAATTTTGCCATTGACTGTATACAAACCCAGCGTTAAATCGTCCAGTTCATCGAATTAAACGCTTTTGTATGTTCCGCTGGCGTATTTAAACCATATTAAGAGCAATGCGTGGGCCGTCGTTAGCGTATATACCTCAATTTGTGCCGGTAGTAGAAAGCATGCATGTAGCAAACTGTTCGTCAGCGTAAATAACTCAATTATGACCTGTTTTGCGTTCGCTTTACTATGAGAGAGAAGTCTACGATCCCCGGCACATACTCGACCCACTTACGCGCGCTATATGTATGTGCAGACTTCAGCATGGGATCCTACGCTGGCGGAGCTTTTACGAAGCTTCCCGGCTAGGTTGAGTGCACGCGAAAAACAATATCCTCACGGCCTCCGTGCACTTGACAAAAGCAATAGCGTTAAGAGTGTGTAACGCAAGTGCAATACGACACCTTTTTGTGCCGCGAAGTATTTCGTAGTGTGTGAAGGACGTGCCTATTATTGTTGCGAGGTTGTCCGGAATAATTCCGGTTTTCAGCGTGTTCCGTTGTAGGAAGTTCCTAACCGGGGAGATTTTTCCCGAGGTGTAGGTAGGGATTGGGAAGTTATTGTGGATAACGTCACTAAGAATTAAAAAATTAAAGGCGAAGAAAATTGGATCGATTCGGCCTTTCGCACTTGAATGGTTTATTCCACTAATGATGATGTGAAGAGAACTCTTTCTACTCCAGCTTATATCTTCCTGATGTTTCTGATGTATCGAAATCTTTGGCCAAAAGATTAAAAACGTGGGCTGAACGTTCATATGCACTTCATTTGGATCTTACATTATTTGTTTTTGTAGATGTTGTCGCATTTTTGTCATATTTGCAGCGTTGTTAGAGACAACACAATTTCTAGAAACCTGTGGTAAAGAAACCCATCCATGGGTGGACTTGACTGGCTCTCCGGCGTGATTCCTTGGCAATGGGAATACCAATCTTTGAGAGTTGTGGTAAAACTACCACGGAGCAAGGTACGTTTGTATGAGTACAAACTAACTTGCTTTTAAATGCAAAGTCTCAAGAATGGAACAGGCTTTCCCTTGTCAAAGAAGATGAGTTCTTTTCAATGGTACCAAGAGAATTTAATTTCGAGGTGTTCAACATCTAAATTTGTTCCACTTGACCTTTTCTTTAATTTGGCATGTCTTTGCTTCTGTAAGTCTGGCAAATTTTGAAAGCTTAGCTACCGGCGCTTAGTTGTTCATTAATCTTAGAAGCTACTGTTATGAAATCACGATACTGATCTAATATTTTTTCTAAGCACCTTTTCAATTTTACCAGACTCACTATTAAGATCTAGGTAGGAACATCCTACCTCCGGGAACCTTTGGTTTCTAACAGCAAAACGTCTTTTTATCTCGTCCAGCACAGGAGCCTGTTCAAACAATCAGATGACTTTTTTTCTTCCAATAGAACGAAGAAGCGAGCTAGGTATTCTCTCTTCCAACTAAAAGACCGTGCGTTATCATGAGATATATCTCATAATTGTTTTTTGTCAGCATATTTTTTGGTTCGTAGAGCATTAAGTACCCTCTAGATAACATTTTATTATTTCACCTTTTTTTTCTATTTTATTTAAGCTACACTCCCCGACAAAAACTTAGACGCGGTAAGATGTTTTACGGGTTTTAAGGGTTACAACGTTTCTTTGCGAAACTAGCAAGATATCTAATTAAGTTTTTATCCATAAAAATAAAATATACTTAAAAATATCTCCTCCATTAATATATGAAGTAAATAATAAATTATTACTTCGATGTTTAAACAATTTCTGCGACAAAAATTTAGACGCTCTGTTGCAAGTGTAAAACAAAAATCAACAAATGAGTGATCAGTAATGCGTAGATCCTCCATTGTTCTTAATCACTTCCAATAGTCTGTTATTGATAGATTTATATAAATTTAACACATAATTTTGAGGGATATTCTGCCATTCAGTCACCTTTGAAGTTTTCCTGTACCTGTGAAATATTGACGGCCTCCGCCATAAACGCGACGTGCCAATTCACCCCACGTGTTCTCAATAATGTTCAAGTCTGGTGACCGTGCCGGCCACTGTAAAGTTTTAATCTTTTTCTCTTTAAACCATTCAGTAATGGTTTTTGCTTTATGAATTGGCGCGTTATCTTGCCGAAAAACAAAATTGCGCCCAGCCCATTGGTTTCCAAAACGTAGAAGATTGTCACGCAATTAGTCTTTATACGTCACAGATGTCATTTTGTTCGTGCAAAATACTATCTCACTTTTATCGCGGAATCCAATCGCTGCCCATATCATCACAGATCCACCCCCTAATTGTCCGGTTATTTTCTCTTTCGGTTCCTTTCTCAGATCATGATAATAATGCGAGTACCCATCCGGTCCGTCCAAATTACAACATTCCTCACCGGAAAACATAACTTTTTCCCATTGTTTCTTCCAGGATACGTATTCTTCAGCAAATTTCAACCTCGCTTCTTTGTGTTTAGCCGAAAGTGGCGGTTTTCTCAACATTTTCTTCCGTGATATTACCGGTGACGCCTTTAAAATCCTTTGAACATTACGCACGTGCGTTTATACCCCCGCCTGTTGTGCAATAACTCTCGCCGACGCAGAAGAATTGGATGCACACCGCAATATCATGCGTTTATCCCGCTCACTTACAGCTTGCGGTCGCCCCTAGCCTTTTGGTTTGCTGTAATTTTCCGGATCTTTTAGGAAATTTCTAACGCAATGATCGCTTCTTCGTAACCGACGAGCAATTTCCTTCTTACTAACACCATCCCGGTGCCAGACTAGATCTTTACCCCTTTCTATCAAGGATAATTGTTTTTCTCTACCCATATTGCAAACACTTTATAAAATATAATTTCTCGTGGTGAAGTGTGTACACTTTACCAGCACAACAGCTGCATATAAAGGGAAGTATCAAATTAAAAGATTTCTGCTTATATTAATGTAATAAATGCACAGGGTCTACATTTTTGTCGCATTTAAAATTCCTATTTTGATCTGGGAAAATCTCAGTTACCCCTCATAAAGCAATAAATACCCAGAAATATCTATAAATGGCCCATTTACATAACAAGTATTAATAACCCTCATTTACATTTTATATAATGTCTACAAACTTTGTTTGGTAAATAGAAACGATACCGCGTCTATGTTTTTGTCGGGTAGTGTAAGTAAAAGCGCAGTTCCTGTGGGATACAGCGCACCAACAATATTAACCGTTTAACATTTTAACAATAACAACAAATTAACTTCTTCGTAATTATTGCGCAATAAAAGTAGCAGCATCTATTCCATCCATTCCAGTAGCCCCCAACAGCGCTTGCAAAAACATTGTAATAATAATCTACTTCATAACTTCTCCATTTAGGCCGATTCATTTTTGGCCCTCATTATGAGAATTTCGATTATTATTGGAGATACAGGATAGGGGATCGATCTTCTGCTCATTGGTGTGTTGTAGGTGACTCTTCGCCCATTATCGAGTTTTATATTTCTCATCCGCGCCGTGTTGGGTGTGAACGCCGTCAGACAGGTTCTTTTTCTGATTTCAACCATGTGTAACATGTCGATAGAAGGTTTTCATGTTATTAACTTAATTCTAAATCAATATTTAATTCCTGTCCATGCAACTGCTGATAAAGTACGCAATTAAATAGATGCTAAGGTTAGGCGGTTATTTTATTGGTTTATTTTCAAATTGTGGGCGTTTAGAAACCCCGTTCCCATTTCCTAATAAATAAATCATAAAAAGACATTAAATATCCACCAATCGTAAGATCTTTAAAAGGTTTTTTTTACTTACGCCCCTCTTTTTGTGGTCATGCACATTGATATTTTAAAATACATTTTGGTGTAAAAAAAA
>LR737422.1:1026001-1047726 GCA_902655005.2 Marronus borbonicus
TTTTTACACCAAAATGTATTTTAAAATATCAATGTGCATGACCACAAAAAGAGGGGCGTAAGTAAAAAAGCCTTTTAAAGATCTTACGATTGGTGGATATTTAATGTCTTTTTATGATTTTGTAGTAGAAACCTTAGGATCGTCCTCATTGGGTAATATTTAAAAAGAAGGCGTGTTATAAATGTATATTTGGGATCCGTCGGTCTGCGATGATTTCCTTGTACTTGCAAGTGGGCGTGTTATAAGTATATGCGGAACCAAAACAGCGTTCGACATGTAGATGGCGCAACGAGTCCAATGCGAACCGAGATTTTCGAATCCTATAAAATGGAGCTCGTTCAGTCTCTCTTGAGCTAGCGTATTGTTAGCATCGATCCGCTTTAATATAGAAATTCCTGAAAGATAACTACCGCGAATCATATGTGCGTTTATGCAAATTGCTTCAAAAATAATAAAAAAGATAAGAATATAAGTTTTTTCAAATTTCCCGTGAATGATGGGAATAGAGCGAAAGAGTGGATGCGAAATTGCGGCATTATTATTATTGGAATGATGGACATCAATAAGATAAGACACAAATTAATCTGCGAGAAACATTTAATAACCCCCATTTACATTCTATATAATGTCTATAAACTTTGTTTCGTAAATAGAAACGATACCGCGTCTATGTTTTTGTCGGGCAGTGTATATGGCACTCAATTGCAAACACGTCGCAGGTTGATATGTTACGACCACTTTATTTAAATACTATTCGTTCTTAATTCCCCATTAAATGTTTCGATATGTTTGGAAGGAAGATAAACATACGTTAAAATTGCTTACCGCCTTCCAGAAAAATTACAAGTGTTAATCAATTTTGTGGAAATGTTGCAAATGAAATAAATCTTCCTGTATAGCAATACATACCGTTCGGCGTCTTCATTATCACACGTAAACACATGCATTCATTTACATATATTCGTTTGGGGACTCTTTGTTACGATGTTCTAAAAGGCAATAGCATCAGGTAATGGCGACACTTGCTGAATTCATTCACACTTTCAGTTCCGTCATCTGTATGCGAACAATCATGGACGATCTGTTGCATTTTCCACGCCTCCCATTATCTATAAAAAGCCGTCGTCCATTGATTTTCGCCATATTACATTAATAAGGCATGATCGCGTCCTGTTTCCGGCTGAAAATAGCCTTCTCGTAGGTTTGCAGGCTTACACAGGAATAGATACAGGATGTGTTTGAATTACGAATTAAAAAAAAAAACTTCTCATCTTTTAAACTAAATCGGGACGAAAATGTATCTTCTACAAGATATAAACAACGCTGTGCTAAATACTTTATCATTCGTGGATCCTCGCAGCGTGGTTCCAACTGACAAAAGCAGCCCCGAGTGTAAATTTGTTTCTTCTCTCCTTTCCCCGCGTTATCTTCACGCTACCGGTTCGAATAGTCCGGCCGTTAAAAGGATAATCAATATATCCCTCTATGTTTACCTTACGAATTAATTATTACGGAGTTAATGCGCCCGCAGGTACCCACGGTTTGTTATAAACCATTCAATATTCATGCGTTCAGCAGCGCGAGCTGCGTAGAAACGAGGGGCGGAGGAATGTGGGCTTTCAACGGTGACTGCTGTAATAACAACAATAAGATTCGAAAATTTTCCCCGAGTTTTTTGTTGACACAAACATTCAATTTATTGGATGATAATGACTGTAGTTATAAGAGACGGGTAGGTGATTTCTTCAATTAAATGCATTTTTTTTTTAACTTGGAGCGTGAGAGGTGTATCTGTTAGATTCGACAATTACCCACATGAAGATTGAAATGATATTGAGAGTGAAAAATCGAAATGGTAAAACTAAAACTGCTTTTATTAAACCCCGTTGGTCCGTGCGCCACATGCAAAAGAAAACAATCATATTAATTAACTTCTATTCTAATTAGAAGCCAACGTGTGCTATTGAGCTAAAATATTTTTAATAATTTGACTCTTAAATAACAAAGATATAGTTCCCCGGTGAGACACCCTGTATATATTGTTTGTATCAATAAAGATCGTATTATTATTATTATTATAAAAGAACGAAACTTTCTATAAGGAACAATGTTTTCTGCGAAAATGATTTTTATTTCATGTATTCGTAGACACTCTGTATAGTTCCACTTCCACATGTTGATTCGAATTTTACAGAATCAATAATCTACATTCTTATCATAAGCTTTTTTTAACAAACAAGTATTTATAACGCATGATAATGATAATGGTGACTAGCTATCATCATCAATGTACATTTAGCAGAAAACTGCGGTTCATATCATTAATGTTTGCGTTTGCGTCATTGGCTAACTGCTGCAGGAATGATAAGCATTATATCTCATGATATAACTGAGATTTTTATATAAACGTAATCTAAGTAACAGCTTTTTACATGATTTCCGCATTAGATCGCCCTGTATATTTAATCTTGAAAAATTTTAAAATATTAAATATAAGTACATTTACCTTGAAAATGTAGCGTTCTTAATTCGCAGAGTGCTCTTGATTCTTTTGAGGAAGAAGTTTAAAAAGGACTAAGAACAAACGAGCAGATAATCGTAAGAATCATGTATAAATAACTCCGACCAAAATGAATCCAACAAAAGTAATTTGCGAATAACACCATATACATGCTTTTTTTCTGTAAAAAAAATCGAAGAAACAGAATTGATTTTGGCTTCAATATCAAAATAATCAATTTTTTTTTCAGCTTGTGCAATAGTGAAGATAAGTACCCGAACGATAAAAGTTCCAATATCCAATAACACGCGGATATTTCGGAGTGCTTAATTCACTAATGTGCCTCGTTACTTTTTATTTAGGTGCAGTCACAATGGATTCGCCGTTCTTACAGCATCACCATTATTATATTAAAGTTCTCTATTTCTTCACCTTTTACATTTATTTAAGGATTTTTATGTATTTGATCCATTTGATTTAGTCGTCACCCAATACTACGATACCGACGTCAACAAGGAATACGCTATTCGAGGAAACGCCGCCATTTTGAAATGTCAAATACCGTCGTTCGTCGCCGATTTTCTCACGGTGATCTCCTGGCATACCGATCAGAACGAGGTGTTTTACCCGGAAGGTTCCGACGGTACAAAAAAGAAACGTTCCTAACATAGGTTTTTTTTCTCTGTCTTCCATTTCCGAAACAGTGGTCCAGCAATTCTACCAGACGGAAGTGAACAATGAATACGTCATTCGTGGAAACGCCGCCGTTTTAAAGTGTTCCATACCGTCATTCGTCGCCGATTTTGTTCAGGTTGTCGGTTGGACCGATAGTGATGGAAATGAATATGAAACGTCACCGAAAAATATTGGTACTTTCGATGACTTGATTTGAAAAATTTTTTTTTTACTGTATTAGACGATTGATTTCCACGGATGAATATTCTTGGTCTTGCAAGGAGGGTGTCCTGAAGCATTTTGGGGTTTCAGTTTAGGAGTAGGACGTTCCTGATTTTGCTAGAAAATTTTTTTTTAATTTCTTATTTTGGAAACTATTTTTTCGAGGAAATAATGGAACTATCAGGTTCATCCATGGTTTAGAAAGTTTGCTAAATATAACAATTCCAAAAAGTTGTAATTTTCAATTTCTCTAAACTTGAAGTTCTGGTTTTTAAGTAATGGCGTTATCATTAAAAAAATGTTGATGGCGTTATTACTTGAAAACCAGAAGTGGAGGAATTTGAAATTGATGCAAAAATTTCTATCTTTTCCCCCACTCCTTCAGTTAGGATTATTATTTTTCCATATATCGAAGTAATATTTAAAAATATTAACCCAATTTCAAATAATTAAACCACCATCATATCTCCTACTCAAAAACTAAAATTCCAAGTTCAAGATCGCTCCTTGCAAGAAGCAGCCGAAGAAAAGGAATTCCACAAATTTTCTCTCAATAATTCAACTCAAAAAACTTCTCAATAGATTTTTCGCAAACCTTGGCTTTTTGTCTCTATTTCATCCGCCACCTCTATTCTCTTTACACTCTAATTTCTAGTCGTCAATCAATATTACGAAGCGGAAGTCGTGTCAGAATACGTCATTAGAGGAAACACTGCCGTTCTTAAATGCAACATCCCATCTTTCGTGGCCGACTTCGTTAGGGTGGAAGCTTGGGTTGGCAGCGATGGGAAAGAGTACATTTACACGAGCGATTTCGGTACGGGATGAGTCATAGAATGTAGTGTAAATAAACAGATGAATAACGCGTGGTACTATTTTCCTATGCCAGGTTCTCTGATATACCGAATATCGACGATACCTCCTCTATCCTTTTTTGTCTTATCTTTACAGAGCTTTTCAAATGTTAAAATATGTAGAAAATGTGTTCGGATAAAAACGTCAGGAAGAGACAAAATTTGAGTTACCCGTTGTGGACAAAAAAAAAATTAATTGCGTAAAAAAAATAAAAATAAAATTGTGCTCCGCTCTACTCTTTTTGCGGTAATTTTAACACAATATAACAGAAATCTTATCTACAATGTTTTGTTTCTAGTCCGAATCGTCGGAATTTGTTTTGCCGCAGCCTACTAATAAAAAAATTCCACAAGGCGGCACTTCCTTGTTTGTTTTGATGTTTAGAAGCTATTCGTAGGAGGCAAACAGTCGGCAATCGCACAGAGGTCGCTGTGGTTGCCGACTTATTTGTTCAGCAAACAGAAAACTTAACAGCAGATAAGGCAACGTTCCGAATACAAATGCAATATTTATACACATGTGTAACACTCTTTTGTTTCGTATTTAGTTAATATTTGTGTGTTTAACTCTTAACATATTAGAATGAATCCAAGTGCAGGTTTACTTTGATGTAATCTGGTGAAATGGGGCATATTATGCGATGTTAGGAATTAGGATAAGATTCGATGTAATTCGGAAATTATTAGGGAAGAAACTGAATTATTTGCCTTGATTTTCGGGCTGGAACTGCGAGTTGGGTCTTATGTTGTTGCTGCTGCTATTGGATATTGACTCTCACTCAACCAGAAGATGCATTATAGGCGTCAGCCCCGAAACCGCGGATTTCAGAATGAATTTTTCAAAGATTCTGCGCGACGAATTGCGTAGAGCTTTGATGTACGGGACACCGCGAATTCGAAATGGTTCCATCTATATAGTATTCGCTCAATTAAGTAACTAATAACTTTAAACACTTGGCAACTTGAATTTTAATATTTCGCGGGGCCTTCCCGTGCTTGCAACACAGCTAAGCATGATTTCTATTATCGTATTGATAATTTCTTGCGGAATTTGCACCGTCTCTGCAAGCTCATCCAGCGTTATGGGAAGATGAGACCGAGATCGCGACTGTCGATCAAGTTCGTTCCGGAGATACTCGATGCAATTGCAATCTGGAGAATTAGGGGGCCGTATCATTCTTTCAATATGATTGCTAACAGGATAAACCGTAACACCTCCACCTCCAAATGGCACACGTGGAGCCGTATTTCTTTCAAGGCCTCTTCCACATTAAACCTTTAAAAATCATATGGCCCTTATTCTAGCTCCCAAACTAAATTCGAGCAGCCTTCTTCTAAGTGTCAGATTAGATACAATCGCTCCTGCAGTTTCACGAAGATCGTTACTCAGCGTCCCAAACAGCTAAATGCTGATCTTATTCAGTAGTTGTTTTTCTCCGACGGGGGGTTCCCCATGGACGGAATCATACAACCAACCTGTTAATGTCAGGATGTAGATTCTAGCCACTTAATTTTAAGGCATTGTCCATGATGTCTTCATTAAAACGTAGTTTTAATTCGGCAACCGACAGAAGTGCGCTAATGTGAAAAAGTCGATGCCAACCTTTCATCCTAGGTGAATTATATCGACAATTAAAAAACAAAAAAATTATTTTAGATTTTATGCGTTAAATAAACAATAATAAGTTAAATTTTGTTATTCATTGCTAATTACTTACAGTAAGACAAGCTAAAAGTAACATCGATTAATTTACTTCTTTTATTATAATTTTAAACGATTTTATTAGTGGACCATTTAATTGAACAGCGGTTTGTGTAACATCTAGTGAGACAGTTTTTACATGTATGGTAATCGACATTCCCAAATATTTACTACATAGCAGATAAAGCAAGCACGTTTTGAATGGTCACTGATAACAAATTCGCATTTTGTTTTGATTCGTTTGTTTATTCGATTCCAGTGAGTTATGCGATTACGAAAGTCAAACATTTTTTTTTTTTTTGATAAAGAGTAAAATTACAACGAACACATTTTCTTATATGCATGTATTATATAGAAAGCTCGATCTGTAAGGCAATCCTATTGAATTTTTTGTTTCACAGGAACATCCAATCTCACCCTTGCCATTTTCTTTCGGAGAAATTTTAAAGATAGCTATTGCAATCGACATTCTTCCTATAACTCTACCCTACTGTTTACAGTCGTTAATCAATTCTACAAAGCGGAAATCCTTACCGAATACGTCATCCGAGGGAATACGGCGGTCCTCAAATGTAGCATACCCTCGTTTGTAGCCGACTTCGTTCAGGTCGAAGCTTGGATCGATGACCAAGGCGGCGTACTGAAAGTTTCGAACGATTACGGTAAACTTTCTTACGTCCCAAGACATATTTTGACTATTTTTTCTTTCTTTTCCATCTGTTTGGGTTAACCAGTGGTATCCCAATACTACATAACGGAAGCGGAAAACGAATACGTGATACTTGGAAATGCCGCTGTCCTCAAATGCAAGATACCGAGTTTCGTGGCGGACTTCGTGCAGGTGGAAGCCTGGATTGCTGACGATTCAAAAATCTACAAATACGATGAGAAAAACAATGATTTCAAGGGTATTCATTGAACGTGTTGCTTAAGAATGAAAAAAATGCTTTTTTGAGCTATGTAAATACATACACAGAAGTATGCCTTGAAGCTCGGTACTAGATCCGAGTTGCCTTGAAGCGTTATCCCTTTTTTTGCTCTTTTGATCCTTTGATTATCCTATTACAGCTCTCCATATCCGGTGGATTGATTCCGTGGATTGTTGTCTTCGAAATTTCATGGTTTTGTTGTAGTTGAGTTCTGGTTAATAGTTTTATTTCTTTTAATATACAGTTGTCGCCCAATCGTACGAAGTTGAAGCAGACAATGAATACGTCATACGCGGCAACGCCGCCGTCATGAAATGCGAAGTACCGTCATTTGTTTCCGATTTTGTCGTTGTTGAAAACTGGCAAGATTCCAAGGGCAATACTTATCTACCCGGGGACAATTTCGGTACAATATTTTAACCACAGCATATATCATGCGCTTATTTTGAGATGAAATCCTTTTTCCAATCTCCATTTTGATATCACCCAATATAATCATTGGACCTTGCGTGATTGCGGCTCACTTTTAACTTTTTTAGTTGTCCAACAGTTCTACGAAGCTAGGGTCATTGACGAGTTCGTCTTGAGAGGGAACACCGCGATTTTGAAGTGTTTGGTACCGAGTTTTGTCGCTGATTTTGTTGAGATTGAAGCTTGGGTTTCTGATGACGGTATTACCTACAAGTACCGATCAAACCAATCTATTACTAAAAAGGGTAAAATACCGTAATAATGGAAGATGTAATTTTGAATTAGTTTGAGTGTAGGCTTTCACGACCGTAATCCATAGTAGAAATGTCTTTCGGGTGATGTCGCGTAGTTAAAATTTTACTTGACGTTTCGCTGACCATGCTGTCAGCTTCTTCAGAAAATTTCTAAACCTGAAGCTGACAGGATGGTCAACGAAACGTCAAGTAAAACATTAACTACACGACATCACCCGAAAGACATTTCTACTTTGAATTAGTTTATTTAGTGTCCATGGTTATTCGCTCACTATTACTAGATTTATAGCTTAAACGTTAAGAGAAATTGGTAATGATGGGCAAATCACTTTGGACGCAGTGTATAAAATTAATTCCATTTATCCCCACTTCCCCAGACTTATCTTCAAAATTGAATATGTCCGATGTGAGAGAAACAAAAGTTATCCTCGTTGTTTTCTGCATCTTTATAGTTGTCAACCAGTATTACGAAGCTCAGGTCTACGATGTCTTTGTCATCAAAGGCAACACTGCCGTATTCAAATGTCACATACCTTCATTTGTTTCCGATCACGTCGAAGTTGTTTCATGGCAGGATACCAATGGCAACAAATTTTTACCACCAAAAACGGATTATGGTACGCAAACAAAAGACTATGCGTATGTAACGATTGTATTGTAATTTGGAACATGCGCAGGTTACTTGATTTACGAGCTAATTGATTTTAATACGTAAGTGAAGTTGGGTCAGATTTGATCGTACATACAGGGAGTTCTGTGTAACGTATAAATTATATTTAAGTACATAGGGTGTTCAATTTCCACTGCGCACGATATGATTTTATTTTTTTCTTTAAGGAGTTGTGTACAGTGTGCCCGGATTTCGTAGGGACACTATGGATAACTTTTGTTTGAGAAAATTCCGTGACGTCATCATAATGATAATACAAGGATTTTCTTCTTTGGAATAGGACTGCTCATAAGAAAACGGCAGTTGTAGGCGTGTCCAATATACCCGGGCCACAATTTTTTTTTCTCACGTATTGTAAAGAATACTAAAGAAAGTTAAAGGGATGATGATAGTGTACAGGTCTCTCACTTAATGAATTAGAATTGCATCGTATACAGTGGAAATCTCAACACCTTAAAGTATTTTTTTTTTCAAAGAAAATCCGTTTGAATTTTCACGAAAAAAATCGGATAAAACGTTAGAAAGAAGAAATTATGTTCTAATAAAAAGAATTTTTCTTAAGGCATTTCGATTAAAATATCTGGTCTTCTTGCCCGTTTGATTAGAGAACAAAAAATGAGAAAGATTAAAAGGCGTCTTTCTCTCGTCTCTTTATATTTAAGAAGAAAAAAACGCTTCCTTTTATCGTATCAAAATTGGCCCAACTTCCGTCTCATCTTGAAACGCAAAAAAATACTACTGGTAAAATGCCACGTCACCGACATCTGTTGCCCGTATCCCTACATAATCTCTTTCCAATTTTTGCCCGGTGAAATTCCCAACTCTAGGTTCTCGAACGGTAATCTAATCCTTCTACAATTTCCCGCAAAACTAATAGTTATCGATTGATTGCATCGGTGTCGCGTCGAAGCTTTCGTTTTTCGTCCTTCAGCACAGGGCTTTAACCTGCTTCCTTCGGTTGTTTCTCCTGGTCGTTGTTGGGGTTACTTCTTCCTCTTTTTATATCTATTTTTCTGGATGAATTCGGTGGCTCTCATCGATCCGTCTGGGTTGGTTCTGGACGTGAAGACGGAAGCAACGTATGTAGTTTGGGAGACGTCCGTTCAACTTGCATTACGTATATAATAGCAGCAGGCAGAAGTTTTCTGTGAAAGTTCTCTTTGTTGTTTGAAGATTGTGCCTTGGTATAATTGAAAATGTTAGGTGTATAGGGGAATATGGTTATTTATTTATGAAAATCGTGAAAATATCGTTATGAAGCTATAGATCTATAGAGCTATAGAGCGATCTTAAAACGAATTAAATTAATGCCGCATGGCGAATCACAGATAGGTCTCCACGATAGAGTATTAATGGAAATCAACCCAAACATTTAATTTATCGCGGAAAATTTAAGCATGAACCGTGACAAGTAAATGGGAGATTTGAAGTAATAAGCCTTTGCCTTGCGTGGAATAAGGCAGTTACCGTTTTCGAGTGATTTCAATGGAGTTTGTTAGAATAAATAATTTCTCAAGGTGTAAATTGCCAGCACGAGCAGCTTCTGCTTGCGAATTACCAACAGCCATAGATATTGTGTGATTAAGAAGATAATGTCATTTAGATACAGAGAAAACAAGATTGGTGCAAGAATCGAGCCTTGAGGGACCCCTAAAGTAACAGGCAAGACTCTAGATTTATCAATACCACCTTCCTTATGCATACGGAATCTCGACAAGTAGGATACAAACTACTATCCAGCTCTTCCTCGAACACGAACAAGAGATCGCGAAGTACGCATCGAAAACTTCACAGAGATCGCAAAATGGTTGGTGGACTGATGTTGCGACGAAGTCTTAGAGTGGTTCAAAGAAGAATTTAATCTCTTCAACATACCATTTACGAAAAGCCCGGCTATTGCAGAAGTAACGGAAACCCGGCGATTTTCAGACTTTCCGGGAATAAAATTCGTGCTATTTCAAACGCATATCGCTAAAAATAGAAGCTGTAATTTGCTGTGTTTGGAAAGGCTTCACATCCCAAATTAAATCTTTCATTATCGATTGAGTGCCAATAATTAGACCATTTAATTGGAAGTAATGAATGGTATAGGGATATAAATGAATGGGAACCCTGTTTCCCGGGTATCCTGGGAATTTATTCCTGTCCAATCATTTACGAAACATTCGGCTTCATATTCTGAGGAAATCCAATGAAAGTTAGGGATAAAAATTTTCAACTGAATTTTCAGCTTTAATTTTTTTTTTAATCGGATGTTGGCAATGAAAGCTTAGTTTATTTCCTCATTAAGATAATAATATAAAATCTACATACACATATCCAGTTTCGATACCTTGTTTCATCATCGAAACATAAAATGAATTAATTTTTAAGATTTCCTCCGAGGGTAACTTCTATACAAAGCGACGGCATCTTAGTTTGCAATAACAGCGGACTCCTTAACAATAACCGGAGAACAAACGAACAAAAGCTCTGTGTGTAGAGTCAGGTCGTTACTACATGGAAGTTAAAAAAAAAAGAACCGCAGGAGTAGGATTAGGAAAAGTATAGATTTGGATCAATGAGAGGAGACAAGGCGATATGTAACGCACAGAATACGAGATAAGAGGGCAAAGCAAATATTGTGTTCCAGTGTGTAACGATATTAATTATAAAACCATAAAATCTTCAAATTAATTTAAGGACACTCTCAATTGTCTTCTACTTCTGCGAGGTATTTTCTTTGAACATCACCGAGCAACCAGGCACTTTCGAAGCAGTTGTTATTCCATTAGCTGCAATTGCCCGAAATTGTTTTATGATTGTTATTGCTATTGCCGTGACAGTATACACAGAGCGACATTAAAAAAACTACAATGCACGATAGAGGACCATAAAATAATATTAAAAAAAATTCTTTTGTTTTCAAGATACAGGATATTAAAGATTTGAATTTTTTTTATATAAAATTTATTTCTCTTCAATATCTCATAACAAAGAAAAAATCGCCCCTTCGCCGACATGAGCTTACTACACTAAGGACAGGGATTTTTATCTTCTACTAATCACACTATTCGTCAGTATCGTACGTACTGCGTAAATCTTTGTTAATATAAATTACATCATTTAAGATTTGTAAAAGTACTGCTGTGGGTTCGTTCAGCCGATTAATTGATTCATTGTGACCAGCTTAAACAATATTGCCAACCTAAAAAATCCATCGATAGATATATTACATGCATTGGGCTAGTTTCATCAATTGATACCAACAACACATCTGAACAATTCAAAGAAATCCCCCTACCGTTTTCTCTTTTTTTACAGTCGTGTCCCAAGCTTACAACGCCAACGTCATGGACGAAAGCGTATTGAAGGGTAACACGGCGATCTTCAAATGTCACATACCGAGTTTCGTCAGTGATTATGTTCAGGTCGTTGGCTGGTTGCAGGATGAAAAGAAGGAGATCGCGCAGAAAAACGGCCAATACGGTCTGTGTGTTGTAGCATCCTCAATTAGCTAGGCAAATGCGTGAACAGGATGTGTTTGAAATAAGGCCGCGGAATGCAACGATTTGATAAGAATTTGGAATTACGTCTAATTGTTAAATTCCGGTAGAATATTTTAAATACATCCCTGTGTATTCCTTCATTTCCCTCATTAATCTACATTACGTCCATTTCCCGTTTACCAAACTTAAATTGTTGGTCGAATATCGTCTTCATCTTCATTCATTGTGTATGTATGGTTAAGGTACGAGGATCTTCCTTTTTCGGATTTCAGATTTTCGCATAAATTATTAAATTGATATGGAAAAAAAAATATATACAGTGTGTCCGAAAAACACCGAAATAACAACGTAATCTATTTTTTTTTTTACAGAAATATCATATCAAAACATGTCAATTAATGTCCTAAAAAAAAGCTTCCCTTTAATGGCAGTAGTGTCGTTTGTACAATGATCTTCAGAAAGTTCCTACATCACTTTTTTTCAAATGATTTTAGCATTTTTCGCTGGTTACTCGATTAATCCTCTCCTCTCAATCCATCGGTTTGGAAACATGTCATCCAGATACCGACGTACACCTCTTGCTGCCGACGTACTTACTGCATTCTTATTCTCTGGTTGGGTGAATCGGGATTTTCCTTAATGGCGTAAAGTACTGCCAACTCAGGAAATAGCTCGTCCCTTACAACTGTTCTCCCATTAAATTATTATTAAAGAAGGAACGTTCCAGAACTCAGGATAGTGAGACTGAGTATGTGCTTTAAGTATCCAATCTGGTTTCTGACGTGTCCATGTAAACTAAAGGTAGCCTCGTCTTCGCACAACTCGTGAACCAAATAGACTTTGCAGAAATGATACTTGTTTTTGTGAAGACTGGTGCTTACTGGCGATTTTGGTATATTAGATTCTTGAGCAAGCCGTCATGTGGGATCACGTGCACTGGTTAAAGGATGATCGCTCCGAAGTCGATCACAATCACGCTATTTATTAAAGAGTTTTGTGAGATTTGGACCATCTTTTTCCACTCACAAGTTACAATGAACAACCTACGTATGTAAATACGATATCCTTTACAATTTTGCAAAAAATAATGAAAAACCCTGCGAATTTTTAAATAAAAATTATCGATCGCGTACGAATACAGTAAAATTGCCTAATTTTCCTTGTAATTCGCGTAACGTACGCTGTGTAATGTTGACAAACATACGGCGTTGAGGTGTAGAAGAAAAGGGAAACAATTTATTTTTAGCTTTATCGATCGGTTGACAAAAACGCAGTTAAACCAATATGAATATTCATGAGATGAAGTGTGTTTTATTATTTTAAATTTAAACGTGAGCAATAAAGACATTAAACCGACTTCCTCCTCGCACGGTGTTTATATGTATGGTTTTTCTATTATCGATCTAGCCTTAACAACTTCGACAAAAGGCGGTTTGGCGAAATATCATCTTTCGTTTTGATCCCCACGTTTAGCGGGTCGTTCGGATTTTCGCGAGAAGGGTTTGTGGAATTTCTCTTGTCTGCGACGTTCCTGTGAGATGCTCTTAAGAATTTCCACTCCTTAACATCCCTTCGAAAATATTTTCCATCCCCGGAAACTTACCCTCCATGTTGTTGCCCATCCTTATTTACTAAATGCTTTGCTTCTCGATATTTTTTAGATGTTTTTGCGTGTTTCCATCTTAAAAACTGCATATATAAGCTTTAACATTTGCAATATGTATATGACTGTTTCGATTTTTTCAATACACATAGTTCACCAATGGCATATTGAAGTTCGTGACTGTATAAAATAGCTTACACGAGTGTTAATATCAAATATCACACCATGCACCATGTTTTTTGTTATCTCTATCATGGCTCTATACGCTAAACTATAAATTACGAACATGTGTGGATGGTATTTCGACATGGAAACTGCCGTCCTTCTTGCCTGGTGTCTGTATACTTAAATCTAGTCTCTTGTATTAATAAGCCAAGGTCTGAATGGTTCTGAATCGTAAACGTTGTTTTTTATATGGCAACGAATGTCGTATACATTGAGATTCATAAGTTTTGGTTCGGTAAGTGCACCACTATCACGGCCGTTTCTTTCGTTCCCCGCATTCGCCTTTTTTGAATTTTAACATTTATTTTGCTTAAACCGTTTCAACAGGCGTGATTAATTTTTCGTGCCTAATTCTTCAGTCAATGTATAACAAACACGTTCTTCGGAGGTGCTCACAGCCTTTGCTCTTTCTCCAACTTTAATCTGGCGGTCGTCTAGAACAATTTGATGAGCTTTTTCGAAGTTATCGCTAGCGCCTGCAGATTTTGGCCACCCCCAACGTGAACGGGGAGTCCTTTTCAAATGCAAGAATTTAATGTCGGCTCAATTCCATTTCCCCATCGAGGATTGAAACTTTTTAGACTAGACTCGTATTGTTGCCATGCCGTTTCGTAGTACATTTCCGCAAGGAAGAACATAAACTTCGTAATAATAACATTTAAACAAAATAATTTTTTTTTTTATTTTGTTTAAATTGGTTTAAAATAAGAATGAGTAATATTGTGTATTACTCATTCTTATTTTAAACCGCAACCATCAAATTTTATTATCTTAATATTCTGTAGACAACATTTCTCCAGCCACTTATCAGCGTCAATTACAATATTTATAAAGTTATTGCTTATAATATGGGACAAGTGCGTTTTAAATTAGTTCAGATTTTTTTTGCCGTGGCCTACAGATACGTACATACATAATAATCTTATTGAAACAGACGTAAGATCACGCTACTATGATGTGTTTACGAGAGAATTAATGCGTGGGAGGTGATGGCTTAGCATGTTCGTACCATTGGAGAAAGAGACCGGGCTTACTCATTCATATTGCGCCAACTTTCGAATCCGATCCTCGGATTGAAAGAGGATCCCACGCGGATTGTTATTTTATTATTCATTTGAATAAACTTCCGGCTATAGCGAAGATGGAACTGTTATTTTATGTGTCGGAGGTGCTGACGTGAATCCTATGAGGAGATTACGCGAAAATTTATTATCTCAATCTCCAAGTAAATATGTTCGAATTATTTAAGTTCCTCTTTGTAAAGGAAAGGACGCTTGTAAGTTTGAGAGATCGTCGCCCTTGGTTGAGATTCGAACTATATGCTCTTGTTATATTTTTACCTCATTTACCTCAGTATTGGAGATGAAGGACAGTCATATACATATATTTTTACATTTAAAATGAAATAAACGGATGCCCAGTTCAAAATAAATTTCATAATCAATAACTGGCAGGCAAAAACATATGCATGTAACGCATTCAATTCGTGGGATCGATAAAAGCTGCGTAATACACGTATTGCATGGTAGATGACGTGTTGTTCATGAAACCGTAACAAAATGCGTCACTATCTGCTTGAATAATACGTAATATACATGCATTACCCGATTTAAAACATAAATCTACCGAAGGAAAGATTATATTTTGTTAACAAAAGATGCTAGTGACGCATTTCATAAGTAGTAGTGAGATTATTTAAATGTTGGTACAATAAAAAAAAAGCAACATGTGATTACGTCACAATAGACCTCTGTTTAAAAGCCTGCTTGTTTGCAATTTTAACATTGTTAATAAATATAAATAATTACATATTATTCAACAAAAGTTCATGGTTAAACTTGCAATAAAAAGTACTCGGACACCCAAGAAAGAGAAAACAATACGACGCGCTCTCCTCGACGGAGGGCGTCCTTTTCTCTCTTTCTTGGGTGTCCGGATGCATTTTATTCCAAGTGTACGTTAATAGCATAATTTAACATTATTTTGAGATATACAGGATGAACCAGAAAAGAAGTTGCGAAGAAGTTAACAATATTTGTGGTTTCAGTTTCAAAAATCTTTTGTTGTGCCACCACGCCACACTGTGACTTCATCAGATGGATGAATAATAAGATTAACAACAAGTACTTGCTACTATAAGGCTGCTATAAGGCCTATAAGGTCTACATATTTATAGATTTAAAGAAAATAGAAGGTTATATCTGTTTATTCCATATATTCTAGAAGATCTAATTTTTTACTTTTGTTTTGCACATGTTATCGTTAAATCCATGATTACAGTTAATGAAATGATTTGCGAAGGTAGAATCTGTCTTCTTCCCTGCGTAGCTTTCTGAGTGTTCTATCAAATAAATATGTAGATTTTATACATGTTAATCTTATTGTCCATCCGCTTGATGAAGCCGCAGCCTGGCGAAACAATATTGTAGTGGTGCAATCAAATATTGTTGAAACTTAAACTTTCATTGCTTTGTTATTTCGTTATAGTGTTTTTTTTTTGTAAAAAATTGCTTCAAGGAAATGAGGAAAAGAAATAACCAACCGACTGCGTAAGGTGGTGGTCTATTGTGACGTCAATATGGACAGTTTCTTTAATACCTTAATTGCATTAAATCAAATGTTACCAACTTCACTGGGTGAAATTAATGAAATTTCTATTTTTTAAAATAAATCCATAAGCGAAAGTTAACAATTAAATTGAAGGAACATCAGGCATAATCTAATATTAATGCAGCATTTAAAAATAGAATTCGTGCATATTTTTAGATTTACCTTTTCGCGTAATTGAAAATCAGGTCAATTTAGTGGTTAATTTTAGATCCAGCGTGTTTAACAAATAACCCGATTTCTCACGCCGGACGAAGCAAAAGTACGCATTTTGAAGAATCTTGCTACTACTTTTTTTTTCGGTTTTTTCATAAAAATTCATTCGTTGTTTCAAAGGATATCTTTCTAATAGGCATTTTTTTTTAATTTCGCAACCTCTAGATAGCAAATACTTGGTACTACCATCTGGAGAACTTCACATCAAAGACGTAGGACCTGAAGATGGTTACAAATCCTACCAATGCCGCACCAAACATCGCCTCACTGGAGAAACGAGATTGAGCGCAACTAAAGGAAGATTAGTCATCACCGGTAAGTTCTTTTTCGATATCTTTTCGATAATTAGTTTTATTAGCGAGATGGGTTTTATTTCGAAAATCTTGAACAATGATTCTCGTACACCGTGTATTAGAAAATCTACATCGTACGACTGTTGTCTTTGTTTAGGGCTTAGTTAAATTTGTTCAATTGTATCAATTGACGACATACTTATTGTTAAAGGGAAGCGATAAGATACAACGCTGCGTAAGTGCACTTACTAGCTTTCATTGGCTGTTAGCTGGTATCTATTCGTGGTAATTGAAGAATAGATGCGATTTTTACAAGGCCTATATATAGAATCGTTTTGAAACGGAATGCTTTTGCTTGTTTTCCTTGCAGTAGATATCTAGCAGTTATCTATTATTAAGCAATTCAAATGCGACAAGCTAGAAAAGAACATGAGTTGCGAATTACTATCATCCACTATTAAAATAAATTAAATCAGCTAATTAACTGGAGTAAAAGAACTGTTGAAAGTATGGTCTATAAATCATGATCCGCATAAGAAGTTCTTAGATAGATTGTAATAGCGATTTCAGTAATTGAGGGATTTCAAGTTAAGGGCACCTTTTCGAATAAAACATGTTTATTTTGCAAAAAAATGACATCACAACATACATTACCCGACAAAAAACATAGACGCGGGATCGTTTCTACTTACGAAACAAAGTTTATAGACATTATATAAAATGTAAATGGGGGTTATTAAATGTTTCTCGCAGATTAATTTGTGTCTTATCTTATTGACGTCCATCATTACAATAATAATAATGCCGCAATTTCGCATCCACTCTTTCGCTGTATTCCCATCATTCACACGGAATTTGAAAAAATTTATATTCTTATCTTTTTTATTATTTTTGAAGCAATTTGCATAAACGCACATATGATTCGCGGTAGTTATCTTTCAGGAATTTCTATATTAAACCGGATCGATGCTAACAATACGCTAGCTCAAGAGAGACTGAACGAGCTCCATTTTATAGGATTCGGAAATCTCGGTTGCCATTGGACTTGATGCGCCATCTACATGTCGAACGTTGTTTTGGTTCCGCATATACTTATAACACGCCCACTTGCAAGTACAAGAAAATCATCGCAGACCGACGGATCCCAAATATACATTTATAACACGCCTTCTTTTTAAATATTACCTAATGAGGACGATCCTAAGGTTTCTACTACAAAATCATAAAAAGACATTAAATATCCACCAATCGTAAGATCTTTAAAAGGCTTTTTTACTTACGCCCCTCTTTTTGTGGTCATGCACATTGATATTTTAAAATACATTTTGGTGTAAAAAAAAGGACGGTGTGTTACTACATAAGAAATCTCCATTTTTATTAGGAAATTGGAACGGGGTTTCTAAACGCCCACAATTTGAAAATAAACCAATAAAATAACCGCCTAACCTTAACATCTATTTAATTGCGTATTTTATGAGCAGTTGCATGGACAGGAATTAAATATTAATTTAGAATTAAGTTAATAACATGAAAACCTTCTATCG
This sequence comes from Marronus borbonicus, assembly GCA_902655005.2. Taxonomy (NCBI): domain Eukaryota; kingdom Metazoa; phylum Arthropoda; class Insecta; order Coleoptera; family Scarabaeidae; genus Marronus; species Marronus borbonicus. The sequence continues at coordinate 1,044,255 of LR737422.1, forward strand.
ACATGTTACACATGGTTGAAATCCGAAAAGGAAGCTATCTGACGGCGTTCACACCCAACATGGCGCGGATGAGAAATATAAAACTCGATAATGGCCGAAAAGTCACCTACAACACACCAATGAGCAGAAGATCGATCCCCTATCCTGTATCTCCAATAATAATCGAAATTCTCATAATGAGGTCCAAAAATGAATCGGCCTAGATGGAGAAGTTATGAAGTAGATTATTATTACAATGTTTTTGCAAGCGCTATTGGGGGCTACTGGAATGGATGGAATAGATGCTGCTACTTTTATTGCGCAATAATTACGAAGAAGTTAATTTGTTGTTATTGTTAAAATGTTAAACGGTTAATATTGTTGGTGCGCTGTATCCCACAGGAACTGCGCTTTTACTTACACTACCCGACAAAAACATAGACGCGGTCCCGTTTCTATTTACGAAACAAAGTTTATAGACATTATATAAAATGTAAATCGGGGTTATTAATACTTGTTATGTAAATAGTCCATTTATAGATATTTCTGGGTACTTATTGCTTGATGAGGGGTAATTGAGATTTTCCCAGATCAAAATAGGAATTTTAAATGCGACAAAAATTTACACCCTCTGCATTTATTACATTAATATAAGCGAAAATGTTTTAATTTGATACTTCTCTTTATATGCAGCGGTTGTGCTGGTAAAGTGTACACATTTCACCGCGAGAAATTATATTTTATAGAGTGTTTGCAATATGGGTAGAAAAAAGCAATGATCCTTGATGGAAAGGGGTAAAGTTCTAGCCTGGCACCGGGATGGTGTTAGTAAGAAGGAAATTGCTCGTCGGTTACGAAGAAGCGATCATTCCGTTAGAAATTTCCTAAAAGATCCGGAAAATGACGGCAAACCAAAAGGCCGGGGGCGACCGAAAGCTGTAAGTGAGCGGGATAAACGCATGATATTGCGGTGTGCATCCAATTCTTCTGCGTCGGCGAGAGTTATTGCAGAACAGGCGGGGGTACAAACGCACGTGCGTAATGTTCAAAGGATTTTAAGGGCGTCACCGGTAATATCACGGAAGAAAATGTTGAGAAAACCGCCACTTTCGGCGAAACACAAAGAAGCGAGGTTGAGATTTGCCGAAGAACACGTATCCTGGAAGAAACAATGGGAAAAAGTTAAATTTTCCGATGAGAAACGTTTTAATTTGGACGGACCGGATGGGTACTCGCATTATTATCATGATCCGAGAAAGGAACCAAAAGTGAAAATGACCAGACAATTAGGGGGTGGATCTGTGATGATATGGGCAGCGATTGGATTCCGCGATAAAAGTGGGATAGTGTTTTGCACAAACAAAATGACATCTGTGACGTATAAAGACTTATTGCGTGACAATCTTCTACGTTTTGGAAACCAATGGGCCGGGCGCGATTTTGTTTTTCAGCAAGATAACGCGCCAATTCATAAAGCAAAAACCATTACTGAACGGTTTAAAGAGAAAAAGATTAAAACTTTACAGTGGCCGGCACGGTCACCAGACTCAAACATTACGGAAAACATGTGGAGTGAATCGGCACGTCGCGTTTATGGCGGAGGCCGTCAATATTTCACGGTACAGGAACTGAAAACTTCAATAGCGACTGAATGGCAGAATATCCCCCAAAATTATGTGTTAAATTTATATAAATCTATTAATAACAGACTATTGGAAGTGATTAAGAGCAATGGAGGATCACTCATTTGTTGATTTTTGTTTTACATTTGCAACAGAGCGTCTCAATTTTTGTCGCAGAAATTGTTTAAACATCGAAGTAATAATTTATTATTTAGTTCATATATTACTGGAGGAGATATTTTTAAGTTTATTTTACTTTTACGAATAAAAACCTAATTAGATATCTTGCTAGTTTCGCAAAGAAATGTTGTAACCCTTAAAACCCGTAAAACATCTTACCGCGTCTAAGTTTTTGTCGGAGAGTGTATGTACGTACGTAATAATTAATTGAACGTCACTTGATGGTTCCTGCACCCACTACGAGATCTGTTTTTTTTTAATCGCACAGTTTAAGAACCTAAATTATGATCCTTTCTTATCTTGCTTAAAAGCTGTCCTCCGGCAAGTTGTTTATTAGTTATTTCATAGGTGAGAACATCACCTTTATCAATATCATCAATAGATATTCACGCCTTTCTAATTACTTGTTATTGTTCTAAACCCGCTCTCCCATTGTTAACAGATAATGTTGGGTGTTTAATAAAGTCGAGCGTTCCAAGTAATTTTTTCTCAATTTACCTCACTTACCTTTTCATTTTAGCTTTAGCTATTTAATATAAACAATTAAAAGAAGTGGTGTATTGCTCTTGGTGAAACATTTCTTACACAATCAAAGAGAGACACTCGGTAATAATTAATTTAACAGACGGTTTGCATCCGAACAACATTTTGAGTGGGCAAACAGATATAATAAACCTGCTTTAAATCCTAGGATAGTTAAGAGGTTGTCTACCTTTTCTTTTTCGCCTCTCATGTTACGAGGACGCCGCAAGGCCAAATGTACATCGAGTACTAATAAAATTTTGTTATAAATAATCGCTTAAATAATTCTGCGTTTCCAATCAGTATTCTTCGCATCTTCTTTAAAGTATTTCTGACGTAATTTGAAGCTTCAGTTTTGATCGATTTAAGCAAGATTTAACTATCAAATGTAGTTTGTAACCATTCAAATAAACAAACAAAAAATAGCCTTAGACTAGTTTACAACCATAATTCGTTCATATTTGGGCGGCGCTAACGGTACGTCCCTTTTATAAAATCGATTATTAAATTCTCCCCGAAATATCTACAGTTATCATCTCGAAGAGAAAAACTCGATGGGAACTCTTTCCTTCGCTATTCTTCCCTTTCGCCTGCGTTGCAGTCACACAAATAGATCCCAATAAACATCGTAATTTTCAAACGGTGTAAAAACTAACCAACTGAGCGTATGCAACGGCAAGATGTAAACCGAAAGTTTACGCAAGTTTCCGTGACCAAGCGCCAGCTCATTCTATTTTATACGAGAATGCGAAAATTCAAACCTACAAAAAAAGAACAGATCGAAAAGTATGGTAAAAACAACAAAGCATGGCCCAACTGTGCTGCCGCTCCACTATTATTAGATTTCTTCGGCGAACGCACAATGTATGTTTTCGAAAAGAGAGCTGGAGTTTCCTATTGAGGCGGTACGTCCCGTATCTCGTGCTAGCGGGATGAAAGGCTATAGCCGGATAAGCTAATACCAAGTTTTTTTTCCATGATTTTTACAATTATTAAACATTTCACGATAAAAAGTCATTTTTATGATGATATTCATTTGCAGGAAGTTCCTTTCTAACTCGTAAACAGTGACAGATAAGAAAGAAAGTTTATGCAAATTTTTGTAGAATCGTGGTTGGCCTATAACATTAAATTATCGGCATTTCTACAGGGCGTTCCGTAACGTCGGT
>LR737422.1:1048126-1076888 GCA_902655005.2 Marronus borbonicus
CACCCTGTGCCTTGAGTTTTGTTAAGCACATCCTACGTCTATCTCTTGACTTATTCTTAAGTACGTAACAACAAGCAGAAACCTGACATGATTTTCGCAATAAAACCCATCTAATATCCCGATTAGAGATAACGCAAGCATTGTACGTCTAATTCTACGACATGTTTACGTTAAATGTCATTAACACTAGATGAACTTGATCAAGACGGTTTTACATAACGCATATGTGTTTACTCACATATACGTACATATCATCGTCGAATGTGTTACATATTCCGCATCTGCGCGCGGTATTTTATCTAAACAAAACATTTATTATAGCGGCCGTTTCTCGAAACGCAGCCCAAGTTATCTCTAATCGAGGACGGCGATCGTTAGTTACGTTATGTTAATTGATAAAGGGCCACGTTCTTGTCCGTGCTTCGTGAAGGTTGAGAACTAGGAATACGTCATTAATATACCTCGAACGTTCTGCGTTATAGGCAATGCATATAAAACAATGCGTGGCACTTTATCTTGATCGTATCGAATGCAGGGTTATTACCGTTAATCCAGTTACGAAAAGCTTTGAAGATATCGGAAAGTTTTTGTTATTTAATGGTTAATAAAGTATTTTTTTGGTATGTTACCAGATAGAATTTTAATGGTCTTTTCGTCACGGAATACTTCCTAGGCGCAGTGATTTTTGAACTACGCAGTAGATTAGGTTTTCACCCGATGAATATCGCACAACATTAATTTTAAGTTGGCGTAAGTGGTGTAAAGCCCTTTATTTTAAGAATCGTACAAAATAAATTTTAACACTTTTGTGTGAATGTGTAGATAGGCCCTGAGATTAAATATTCAATTGGATTAAGACAATATACAGGGTGAGGCAAAAGTCCTAGATCCTTTACTATTTGCTGATAGAAATTTAATGTACAAAATCATAAATCTACATTGGTGGCTTAATCTAAAATTAATGACTCGAAAAACGCAGAAATAATATAATTCTCGAATATGTATATATAAAAAAAATACCTTTAGGTTAGTTGTACAGGGTGATCAAAGTAATTAATTCAATTGTTTTTTTTGCACGGTCAAAAATATACAATAATTTCTTGTTATTACATCGATCAAATTTCATTCAAATATATTTTTTATCAAATTTCGATTGCATCACGCGTCACACCCTGTATATCTAGGTTTTCTGTATCAGAAGGTTAACATTAGGAAAATAATGATGAAATAGGCCATTAAAATCTTACAAATAACGGTTATAACCTTGCAAAAATGATTTTTTTATGATTGTAATATTAAAATTAGTATCGTTAAGGTAAACACTTAATTTATACGGAACCTTACAATTTGTTGATACCAGGTTCGAATCTCACTCGGCACAACGATTTTTCACTGCCGATTAACGTAAAGTGATCTGTAAAATAATAAGGAATAGAACAATTACGAAAGTTTACTTGAACATTCTTTAAGTGTTTACCGTAACAGACCAGAAATGCCTGAATGTTGGGATAGGGTACCCTTGCTTCATGAGCGGGCACTTTTCGATTATTTCCGGAAAGAAAAATATATCAAAATTCTTTCGAAAAATCGCGAATAATAGCTGCGGATTTTGGCAGCTAGCTTTCTATCCGGTGTTCCAAACAAAATCCTAACATTTTCCATCCGAAACCACACAATACCTTTACTTATATTCGTGCAAACTCAAAGAAACCATCTTGGAAGCTCATCGTGAGGTTGGTATGACTTATTTTTTGCGTATTGAATCCCTGAGATTAATAAGACGGGTACCCTGGCCCTTTTTGAACAATTTTGGGATTCCGGAATGCTTCATTTGGTAGGAGTTACGCCCAGCGAAGGTAAGTAATTAAATGAATCTTTTTTTTGATTTGAAGTTTTGTAACTGCGCAAAAACATACGTAGGCGTTATGAGATGTCGTCCAATTTTTATCTTTTTGTATTTTTTTTACATTTCTAGAACCAATCGGCACGGCAATGCCTAAATTCCCGTTAGAGACTCGCAAAGACCATATCTTCCCAGTTAATTCCTCCATAAGTCTTTCTTGTGCTGCGCAAGGGTATCCAGTACCAATCAAAAGGTATACTTCTTTAAATCTCTCAATTACTCGCGTAATTGCTTCACCGTTTTCCTTGCGTGCAAATTAGAGCCGGTAGGCAGCGTCTTGCCAAAATTTCCAACGGTGGAGAGTTCAAAATCGTTCAAAGGTAATAGCGAAGAAAGTTTAGTGCTGCTGTGTCCGGCCCAAGCATTTCCTGTACCTATTTACAGGTTAGTTCAAAATATTTGCGATCTAATTAACAAGGGTACCGTATCTCCCGTTATTTTTTTTAAATTTAGGTAATTATCCTATTAAATTCCATAATTTAGAGCCTATCGGGTCTGTGAAAGCGAAATTCCCCGCTGTTGATAATTTGAGAGGATTTGTGACCGAAAATAGGCAAGCTGTAACTATTTTGTGTCCAGCTCAAGGGTTCCCAGTGCCAACATATAGGTAGGAAATAAAACAAACAGAATTGAAGTATTTGTTCTGAGATGCGATTTTGGTCAATTTTCAATAAACAGCCGTCCTTTTTTCAAACCGATTCCGTTAGGAAATTTTTAGCCAACACCAATAAGCAACCCAAACGGCCCGACCCATTTTGAACAATACTTGCTTCTGTACTTTAGTACAAAATCCTATAAAATAATACGCAAAACGCATGCAAATTGCGACAGTTCATTGACTTAGACAGTATGATGGTAGTATTATGTCTTTCCAAAAGGTGCTGGATTATCCCAAATCATAGTTCCAATATTGTACTTGTTCCTTGCACGGTCTTGATCGATTACCATAAAGCATATTTTTTAGAACCCATGGGAAAGGTTAAACCAAATGTTGTAAAGCTTCCGCCCTTAGATAATGTGGAAATTGGTTCAAATTCTGCTCTGATGTGCCCAGCTCAAGCTTTTCCAGCGCCTGTCTATAGGTAAATGAAGTTGTTTTTATTTTGCATGAAGGGTTCTTCTTTTCCGAAAACCAAAATTTAGCTCTCAAATTTTTTAGAGCCATTGGGCAAAGTAAGGCCAAATATACCATCGTTCCCAACGGTTTACTCGGCCAAATTGGAGTCCAATGTGACACTTCTCTGTCCAGCACAAGCTTTCCCAAAACCATCATACAGGTACATATTTTTTTCATTCCTTTAGAAGATTTACTTTTATTGGCAAGGGTATCCTAAAATACCATACCCAAAGGGTTTTACTATAAATATCTTACATTTTTTGTTTTCCTTTTGAGAGCCTGTCAATTCTGTGGTACCTCGACTTTTTTCTGGAGATAAAATCAGGACTGCTGATGTCAAATTAAACTCATTGGCTACTCTCTTGTGTCCAATGCAAGGGTATCCAACTCCTGCATACAGGTACTTATTTTTACCACATCTAATTGAAAAATCACGCTTTTTGCACAGAACCTGTAAATAGTGTCATACCACGACTAACTTCGGGAGACAAAATCCGTACTAAAGACGTGGATGTGAAGCAGAATAACACGATCAATCTCTTGTGTCAGATGCAAGCATATCCCGTCCCCTTATTCAGGTACATGGAATTTAGTTCTGGTAGATTTTTATTTTTCTTTTATCTTTAAATGTTTTCTCTGGAGATTTGATTTATTTCCTCTGATTTCCCGCGGAACCAGAACCAGTAGGAAGCGTAGTACCACGTCTAACGTCTGGAGATGAGTCCAGAACAGTTAGAAATAAAATTCAGGAACAAATCACTTTGGCGTGTCCAATGCAAGCATTCCCAGTGCCTAAATATAGGTAATTATAGTCCATGAAGCATGAGTACCTCCCCGCTTTTCCAAGCTTGATAACCATATTTTAAGCATTTTACATCTTTAGAACCCGTTGGAACTGTTGCTCCAAGATTCGGTGTTGGGGTATCGAAAATCCAAACATTGGATGGTAAAAATGGTTCTAGTTTAACACTAATTTGCCCAGGACAAGGTTATCCGACGCCCATATATAGGTAACTCCCTTTTCATGATCCATTATTGCGTGAAATTTATTTTACCTTTCATCATGGGTACCCTATACACCAATTTCAGATGGGGATGATGTAGATAATAATTTATATACGATCATTACAACCAGAACCTGTTGGCAGTGTAAAACCGCAGTTCCCATCCAATGATAGGCTACATTCGTTCATGGCGGAAGCTAAGACGTCCATTGTCCTTAACTGTCCAGCTCAAGCCTTCCCTGTACCAAAATACAGGTACTTAGCGTTTGATTGTTTTAAATCTTCGGAATGTTGTGAAGTGCTTGCTTTGAAGATAGGTTGTGCCTTTTGTTTGTTTGAGAGAGTTTGCTTTGACTTTCGATATTCTTTGAATTAGAGCCCGTAGGGACTGTCAAACCCAAGTTATCTGCTATAGAAAGGTTTAGAAATTTGGATGCCACTGTAAGAAATAGCGCAACTTTACTGTGTCCAGTCCAAGCTTATCCAACACCTTCTCAAAGGTAACTAGTTTAATCAGCCTTTTCTTTTTGGAAATTGAACACTTTGAAGGGTACTCTATTACCACAGTTGCATGACCTTTTTTTCGAAGCAACGAATCTGTTGTCCTCATTTTAATACTAACTTAACACAATGTAGAACCTATTGGATCCGTCAAACCTAAGCTATCCATTGCTGACAAACTTCGTTTAACTGCGTCATCTTTTGGTGAAATGGCGACGCTTCTTTGTCCAGTTCAGGCATTTCCAATACCTCAACAAAGGTCGGTACAACTTATTAAATGCTGTTTGTATGCTTAGACTTGTTTTAATGAAAACTTTCCAAATTGGGTTTGAATTGCTGAGTTATTTGCGAATATCGTTTTTAGAGCCAGTAGGAACTGTCAAACCAAAACTGTCTATTGCTGACAAGTTCAGAACCACTGGATATGCTCTTGGAGAATCTGATACTCTCCTATGTCCAGTACAAGCGTTTCCTATACCTTTTCAGAGGTTAGTTTACGGAAATGTTGTTTTGCTTGAGCTTTAATAAGTGCTGTTTAAATGAGCATCTTTTTCTTTTGAAATTTGGTAAAGCAGGGTACCCCATCATAACAGGTTTTTGTTTCTTTTTTCCGCGGAGTAATACCTTATTTTGCGTGTACGTTCCATTTTCTGCCAATTAGAACCTGTTGGTAGCGTCAAACCTAAATTTCCAACAATAGACAAGTCTCGGACGTTCGAGGCAAGGATTAATGGAAGTGTTACAATCCTTTGTCCAGCTCAAGCCTTTCCAGCTCCTTTGATAAGGTAATTAGATTAAATGCTTTACAAAAAAACTGAAGATGATCATCCTATGAAAATAGCATGGGCCCCCCATCCGCATAACATTCCGTTTTGTTATATTCAATTCTAAACAATGTTCTCCTCAAATAGAACCTGTCAGCAGTGCTGGACCTAAAGTATCCTCAAAATCGAAGTACGACGTCATTAGTTACAAGCAGAAAGCTGATATTGCTCTAATATGTCCCGCCCAAGGGTTTCCCGTGCCCAACTTCAGGTTGGTACCTTCTTTTGTCTAACCTGCTTGGATCTAATCTAGAACCACAGGGTTCTCGCGCACCAACATTTACGACATCGCTGAAGGGAATCTGGGTTGCGGAACGTTCTGGGCAGGCCCTAGCACTGCTCTGCCAAGCTCAGGGGTACCCAAGTCCCATGTTTAGGTAAACCATTTGATATTCAATCGCTGTTTTGTATTGGAAATGTGTTTAGAACCTCAAGGAACGCGTTCACCTAAATTCTTAAGCAATGCTAAGCTAACTTGGTTCGAGGAGAGTTCGGGGAAAGCATTAGCTGTTTTATGCCAAGCTCAAGGGTACCCAACGCCAATTTTTAGGTAAATAAATCGTTTCTTTGGATTCCTTGTAGAACCCGTAGGAAGTAGGGCTCCTGCTTCGAGTGCACCCCTAACAGCTGTCAAAATCGAAAAGGGTAAAGGTGTGGGTGTTCTCTGCCAAGCCCAAGGGTATCCTAGACCGACTTTCAGGTATTGATTCTATATAAATAGTCCAATTTGCATATTTTTTGACGTAGAACCAGTTGGATTGAGAGCACCAAGTTTACAAGCTGATATCAAAAGTATTACCATTGAAAAAACCACTAAGCACGATCTGAGTTTACTGTGCCAAGCTCAAGGGTTCCCCATGCCTGTTTTTAGGTAATTTCCTCGTATATTCTTGAGATTCAGGCATTTCCTTTTTGTTGTTGGTAAAACATGAATTTATATTCTGTAATCTTTAAATATCCTCCCAAATAGAGCCAATTGAACGTACAGCTCCAAATTTGCAAGCGGATTCCAAATTTAAACATGCAGCACGCAAGGTCAATTCTGACATCACATTATTTTGCCAAGCACAAGGGTATCCATCTCCAACATTCAGGTATTCCCTTTAAGTCTATTGTATTTGCTTTAATGTCGATATTTTCCAAATGTAGAGCCTATAGAGCCCCGGAAGCCGAACCTCCAAGCTGATTCTAAATTGAAATCAGTTGAAAGGACTATCAAAACTAGCATAGCCATATTTTGCCAAGCCCAAGGTTATCCTGCACCAACATTCAGGTAGATTTTGTTGGTTTTAAGAAAAGAATGTGTGTACCAATTGCTACTTTGTGTTGTAGAACCGATTGGTGTGAAGGCACCTGTATTTTCATCTGATAATCTGATAAATGCGTTTGCTAGAGGTGCCCGCAGTAGTTTCGCCTTACTTTGCCAAGCTCAAGGTCTTCCCGTTCCTAAATTTAGGTAATTTTCTGTTTGCATTCAGTTTGGTCTTGCTCAAAATGATGTACAAGGGTAACCTGTTTTCGGACTTAACAATCTTAGGCCTAAATCGTTTTTTCTGAATAGAACCAGTTGGTAGTAAGGCCCCCAGCTTTACCAACGACTTAACGATTATGGGGTACACCAGGCTGAAAGGTCAAGGTTTTGCCATGCTGTGTCCAGCTCAGAGTTTACCACTTCCTACATTTAGGTGGGTGTGGTTTGTTTTTAAATTTTTACAATGAGAAAAGTCTTTGATCAACAGAAACTTTTTGCATTGTATATTTTCCAAAGAATGCCACAAATTACTCAAAAAAGTCATTGAAATTATTAAGTAATCAACAACAAATAGGTACGTATTAAATTCTTATAACCTTTTCCTTTTCTCTTCTCCAGAACCCCTGGGAAGTAGAGCCCCATCATTTACCAATGATTTAAAGAGTATGGGTTACGAGAGGCAGAAAGATCAAAGTTTTTCTCTTCTTTGTCCCGCCCAAGCTCTCCCGTTGCCAACATTCAGGTAGGATGCTTGTTTTTAGCTAGAAATTATTGTTAAAAACGTTTTTGTCTAAAAAGGCTTTTTGAAGTCAAAAATTGAGAATATATGTTTTAATGCAGAACCAGTTGGATCCAAACCGCCGACTTTTCCGTCTGAATCCAGTAGTTTTACTTACGCAAAGAAATCTGGATCAAATTTCGCCTTATTGTGCCCAGCTCAAGCCCTACCACTCCCAACTTTTAGGTAATTTTGTTACTGAAGTCCATTTTGATCATTCTAGAACCAATTGGCCTCAAAGCTCCTTCATTCTCCAACGATGCGGTTAGTAGTACCTATGTCAGGGGTATCGGTCAAAGCTTCGGCTTGCTCTGTCAAGCTCAAGCTTCTCCTGTACCGAATTTTAGGTGCGTACCATATATCTTAACGTAAAGGCATTTTAATCTCAATGTTCAAGTTTTAAATGCAACTTTTGGCACTTGTTAGAACCACTAGGAACTAAGGCACCATCCTTCTCAAGCATGTCAAAAACGTTCTCTTTTCAAACCTGGAAGGGAGCAGATTACGCGTTGCTATGTCCGGCGCAAGGGTTACCAACACCGCTATTCAGGTAGGGAACAAATTCAGGCATTTTTGAATCTTTGATTTAGAATCTCAACCTCATTTGCTTTCATTCTCTTAAATATAGAACCAATTGGATCAAAAGCACCCAGTTTCTCCTCCGATTCCAAAACATTCTCTTACGATAGGAAGTCAAAATCAAGTTTTGCCCTACTGTGCCCAGCTCAGGGACTTCCGGTCCCTAATTTTAGGTAAATTTATCTTGTATTGATGCTGATGCACGTTCAGGCATAGCTGGTTGCGCAATTTTCGTTTTATTTCGAGATTGGTGTGGAATTTTTCCTTTTAGAACCTATCGGATATACACCCCCGAGATTACCGCCAAAATCCAAATTAGACGCCGTGGTTGGACAAATGGGTAGAGTTATAGTGTTGCCTTGCGATGCCCAGTCGTATCCCTCTCCAAAATTTAGGTAAATTAGAAGCAGGTCTTATATGATTTTCAATTAAGATGAGTTTTTGGACCAATTTGACGTTGTGAAAATGAGGCTTTTGATCTTACTGTTGATTCCCATATCTTGCTTGGTTATTGCTTGTTTTGCCATACGCTTTTCCCTTGTTCTCTTTATATTTTAGTTATTCTAAGCTTCAAAATTAAGAATTTTCTATGACTAGGTTTCTTTTATAGAACCTGTAACTGGTGTAGCGCCTAAAGCGAAAGACGTCGACGTTAGAATGAGACAAACGATGTCCATGGTCAAGAGCATGTCTTCGCTAGTATGTCTGGTGCAAGGTTTTCCAACTCCCGTCTTCAGGTAAAGCTAACTCTAGGCATTTTGCACAATCCTATACCTTCAGGGCATTTCTGTAGATACCTCTGATATATTTCCTGATTTAGATCTAAATTGTCAAATCTTTCCAGAACCAACCAATAATATCGCCCCAAAGGCTTTAGAAACCAAATATGGATTTTCTAAAGTTTTTGCACCAATCAGCGGAAACGTATTCATGACGTGTCAAGTTGCGGCGTACCCAATTCCAAAATTCAGGTAGTTAATCTCTTTGCTTCTTGCCAACTAATGAATAGGGCTCTTTAGAACCCACGGGAAATATTGCTCCGAAAATTCCGGGTAAGAGGTACGACGGAGGAAAATTAGAATATTGGAGAAGTAAGAGTTTCGTAGCTTTGACGTGCGAGATCGTAGGATACCCTGTTCCTAAATACAGGTATTTTATTTGCTCATGTTACTAGACCCTATTACCCCAACATTCAGGAAATAATTTTGTTCCGAAACTATTTTATTTTGAGTTATTTCGATTATTGCAGAACCCACGAATAATATCTCTCCGAAAGCTCTAGATAAAAAGATTGGTTATACTTTAATTTTGGCCGGACAAACTGAAAATATCTACTTGATGTGTCCCGTAGTTGGGTACCCCGTCCCAATATTTAGGTATGTTGACTTATGTTTTGTTTCGTCTTTAAAATAGAACCCACTGGCAACGTCCCACCTAAACTACCAGGGTTGAAATATGAGGGTGGGAAATTGTTGCCATCTCCGAGAGGTGCTACTGTCTTTATGACTTGTGATATTGTTGGTTACCCTGTCCCAATATATAGGTACTCGTTTCTTACTTTTATCGTTAAAGTTTTTAAATTGATTCATTTTTTTTGCTTTTATATTAAATATTTAGGCGTTCCTTTTTTGGCAAATGTGGTTTGTATTGAGGTTCCTATTGTTAATTTAAAGCAAATTTGTTGTTCAATCCCGAATCTCCAACCGTTCTTATTCTTTCAGAACCCACCAATAACATTGCTCCAAAATCCATCGATTTAAAGATCTCCATAGTCATGTCTAGTCTCAAAACCGTCACTTACCTCATGTGCCCGGTGGTTGGGTACCCTGTCCCGCATTTTAGGTAGGTAAAATCGTTTCAAGGGATTATTTGAAATTCTCACTTTACAGAACCAACCGGCAACGTGCCCCCGAAACTCTCCGGTTCTAAATACGACGGGGGTAAAATCTTCATTTTCGCGGTAAATTCGACGGTGTATATGGCTTGCGAGATAGTAGGGTATCCTATTCCAAAATATAGGTATTATTTTTTTATTTTCGTTCTGGCGTTCCTATCTTAGTCTTTTTGTGCTTGCATGTCGCGTAACTTGTAGCAGGGTCATTTCGATCTTTCAGAGCCAACAAATAACGTACCACCGAAGAAGGTGGGCGCTGAATTTGGCGGTTGGAGGGTGTTGAATGTGAACGTCAAGGATATTGCGTGGTTGACGTGTCAGGTGACTGGATATCCTGTACCGCGCTTCAAGTAAGTCTTTATGTCGTCTTCAAACAGATTCTTTTAATTCTCAGGATCAGCTCATGATTTTGCAAGGGTACCCTATAAATTTGCTTCTTATTTACTGAATACTCAGAAAATATTGTATAGATGTGGTTTGGTTTAGTTAAGAAAAAATGCGTGTAAACGATCAAAACACTCGAGGTGTATACGAGGTGATCCGGAAGGAAGGTACCAACCCGAGGAGTGTATTAAAAATAATTCGAAAAAAATGTTGTTAACTGATTTTTATTTGTTTCGAAGTTATAGTGTCAACATTGTTTTTTTTAAATAAGTATTCAAAAATATCGCAATTTGCTTCTAAACATTGTTCACGAAGGACAGACGCTGCTTCTCTAATTCAGTCATCTCTCTTTACACCTAGAAGCGGCTGCATTTACAAGTGTGAAGTTTTCCTTTTTACATCTGTTTGAGCCAGCTCCATAAAGAATGGTCGAAGTATGCACGAGTTCCATCTTGTTGATAATACATGAACATTATCATGTTGAGAGAAACATCCCGATTTTGCAAAAAAATTCGAGTACTTGTCTCATGTGAAGCGGTGCTACATGCGACTGGCATAGTCCTCAGGTTGTAGATGGTATGCATGTAAGTCTTGCTCGTGGGAGTCCGTGGATTATTGTTGTTTGAGGAATACCCACTAAATCTCTGGTCGTCGCTGATTTAGAATGTTTGTTGGAGATTTTGATATGGAAACCATTCTTCAACAGCAGCTGAAGCATTCCCATTGCAAAAGCAATTCAAATTTAGAAAAAAAATCGTAAACACTTACACGTAGAATACACTCCTGAGGCTTGGCACGTTCCTTTCGACTCGCTCTGTATAGTTTAACAATTTTGGAAATTTCCAGAACCAACTAATAATGTACCACCTAAAAGGGATGGTGAGATTTTCGAAGGGTGGAAGGTCGTTAACGTCCCGCGATTACATTCTGCTTGGTTGAGTTGCAAAGTAACAGCGTTTCCAGTGCCTAGATTTACGTAAGTTTCCTCGGATCACCCTCCTCAATAGATTTCTTTTAGAGAAGTTAGTTGGAGTTAATTGCGAATATTCAGGCATTTCTTTCGACTTGCTTAGTAAGTTTTTCGGGAAAGATCTTTAAACAACCCCTTTTCAGAACCCACCAATAATGTTCCTCCGAAAGCAATCGATCAGAAGATACGGTTTACTTTAATTATCGCGTCTCAAAAAGAAACTGTTTACATTATGTGTCCTGCGGTTGGTTATCCTGTTCCTTTGTTTAGGTAAGGCTTCTACATTTTCAGATTTTTTTCACGTCCCTAAGCAAAGTGTTGTACTTTTGGAGATTTGTTCATTTAGTCATGAATGGTTTCACGCTATGAATGAACCTTGATTCCAAAGCATGTATGATGTTAGCATATATATTTTGCAACGTATAGTTGCTCTCTTGAAAAGAAAAGGTAAGTCTGCATGTTTTTTTCTTTTGGTATGAAATTCTTTGGTAGTTAGAAGCAAGAGTGCTGGTATACATATTAAAAAAGAGGTGATTACATGTTCCCTCTTGTTCCAGAGCCAAAAAGACCGTTTGAAAATTTATCTTGCCATCTTCAGTAGAATTTAAATTAAATTATATTTGTCGGTTTCCTTTTTACTGAAGGTAGCAATTCGTGTTCTTAAATTCGTCCCATCTTAAACCAATTATTCAAAAATTCCTAACGATTATCTTGCTCCCCTTTCAGAACCTACCAACAATATCCCCCCAAAGCTGGTTGGCGAAAGAACTTTGGGGAGAATCCTGACTGCTCCACAAAGGTCAAACGTCTCCGTCCTTTGCCCAGTGGTTGGATATCCTTTGCCTTTGTTTAAGTAAGTTAAATGTTGACCCAAATTATAAAGCTGAGTTAGAGCTTATTGTAAATCTTACACATTGGCATTTGGCCAATAAATATTTCTAAGCAATGAAGTTATTTGATGCGGTACCCTATTCCCAGCTTCGTTTTTATCCCACTGATCAGGTTTCTATGTTTCATTTTCGTAAGAACCAACTAATAATGTTACGCCCAGGAAAGCTGGCCAAAAAATTAGCAGCATTATCGTCGAAATGCCGCTGAAGCAGACTGTTTTCTTGATATGCGACGTTTCTGGCTACCCAATCCCAAAATTTAGGTAGGAATTTTTTTTTATATCATCCAATTTCGTTATATGTTGTCGTCATGCAGAGCCAACGGGTGGTACAGCTCCGCGAGTCTCAGGGGATGGTCTAAATAAGCAGATAAGGCTCGTGGGGATGACTCTAGCCCTTCTTTGTGATGCACAAGCTTTTCCAGCACCTAAAAAAAGGTAGTCATTTAATGTTGGGAATGTTTTGACTGCTTTTAAGTCTGCTTTCTTCACTTTGCAACATTTTTCTTACCACAGTATTGACAGATGTGAAAGGGTGTTCATTTATCGCGAATATTGCTAAGTTCACTCAGTATCACTAGCAGTTTTCTCTTTGAGGGATTTACTGAAGAGACTTGGAAGGTATTGTCAGGATCTATATCATGGAAGGTTTTACTCGCTTCTAACGTGTTGCTACGTAGTCAAATGCTTCAAATAACTTCCAATTATTTAAGGATCTGGTTTAAATAGTTTGTTCTTTCCAAGAAAGTGTATATCAGGCAAAGCAAACTTTGATCAAGACCGTTGTTAACAGAGTGTGAATCACAATCATAAAATTATAACCAAGAAATATTTTAATCTTGTCTGTTAGCGTTGTAAATCGTTAAAATACACTACCGCTCCTCAAAGTTTGCCTCAGTGGCAGATGTTCAACTTCGCGCTAATAACATCTGCAAAGTAGGACTAGGACCATTTTCTCCCGTCAAGTTCAGTCCGCAATAACTCGATAGAATTGAGGTTGAGTCTCAGCGGTGGACATTGCATGATTTGCAAACTATTGGCCCAAATTCCGTATAATGTCTGAAATTTAAGAAATTTTTTAAGAAATCCAAATTTTTATGGACGGTAGTGTATATAGTACCCAAATAACACGCTAATTACATGCAAATAGCAACTAGATCTTTCCGAAAACTCTTAATTAAAATCCTCATTTGTTCAAAGCAAATATTCTATCATCTTTTCTTTGTTTTCTTTTCAAATTCCCCGAACTAAAGAACCCACGAATAATGTGCCGCCAAAATCAGCGGGACGCAAAATTGAAGGCAGTATAGTGGTCGAAGTACCCCGACGACAAAACGGCGCCTTATCATGCGAAGTCAGCGGGTACCCAATTCCTAAATACAGGTAAAACATTTTCTGTTTTGAAACTTCGACTTTTAATTGCATGCAGAACCAACTGGAGGTACCGCTCCTAAAGTATCGGGGGATGGTTGGAACAAGCAGAAAACTGATGTAAGGGCGGTCGTGGCTCTTCTTTGCGATGCGCAAGCTTTTCCGGCGCCCAAAAAGAGGTAATTCAAATGTGTTTTGAACCTCATCTCAAATTTTCTCAATATATGCCACTTCATGTGGATCAAGCGACACTTCTTGACTTGATGGTCTATTTAGACATAGGGCAAAGAATTCAAACAGCTTAGTATTAAATAGAGGTTATTGAACATGTAAAAAAAATTAATATTTTCGATGCTATTCTTTGTGCATGCTTATTTATCGAAAGGGCTTCCTACGTAGAGGCATTTCTGGAGAATCTAGGTACGTATGCAACCGTTTTTTATTGTTCATATTTCATTTTCAGAGCCTACAGGATCTGTCGGGCCAAGAGTAAGCAGTCGCGTCATTGATATTAGAAGCTTCGTCGTAGGTAAAAGTTTAGTTGCTCTCTGTCTAGCGCAAGCATTCCCAATGCCGATTTTCAGGTAAAAAGCCACACAATCCGTAAGAAACCTGTAGTCTTGCACGTTACCCAAAAACCGAGATCTGTGAGGACCCAAATCAAATTGTTTCCGCTGAATTTACTTTCTTAGGCGATAAATTTCTTCCTAGCTGGACTATTGAGAAACTATGACTCAAAATGGTTTCTCCATTGTTACAGATGGTTCAAATTCGTGGAAGGATCAAACAGGAAGCAGGTAATCCAATTGAACGATAGGATTCATCAAGTTGCCGGCACTTTGATCATCAGAGAAGCTTTGGTCGAAGATTCTGGAAAATATCTTTGCGTGGTCAATAATTCAGTGGGCGGAGAAAGTGTTGAGACTGTTTTGACTGTTACGGCACCTTTGAAGGCTACCATCAACCCTCCACATCAGACCATTGACTTTGGAAGACCTGCTATATTTACTTGCAACTTTGAAGGTGAGTTAGTTCAAATATTCCTTTGGTTTTTCGACAAAATGATCTCCTCGTCAGTAATGTGAATTTCTTCACGTTAACAAACGAAACTTAAATTTTCTTTACGTATATTCCTCATAATTTGGTGAATTTACTATCGTCTTTCCCTAACTATCTTTAGGAAACCCAATCAAGACCATCAGCTGGTTAAAAGATGGCCGCCCGCTTGACCATTCCGAAGCAATCCTTCGCATTGAATCCGTTCGCAAAGAAGATAAAGGCATGTACCAATGTTTCATCAGGAATGACCAGGAAAGTGCGGAAGCTAGCGCTGAACTCAAACTAGGAGGACGTTTCGACCCACCGTTGATCAGGCAATCCTTCGGCGAAGAAACCTTACAACCAGGATCCTCCGTCTTCTTGAAATGCGTCGCTGGTGGCAACCCAACTCCCGAGATTACGTGGGAATTGGACGGAAGAAGATTATCCAACAACGACCGCTACCAAATTGGACAATACGTTACCGTAAATGGAGATGTCGTCTCGCACCTGAACGTTTCCCAAATCCAAACGAACGATGGAGGCTTATACAGATGCATTGCGAGTAGTAAAGTTGGAGCCGTCGAACACGCTGCTAAAATCAACGTTTATGGACCACCCCACGTTAGACCCATGGAGAAGCAAGCTATCGTCGCCGGAGGGACCTTGATCGTCCATTGTCCAGTTGCCGGATACCCCATTGAATCTATTGTATGGGAACGAGGTACCCAAATCTTCGAAAAACATCTCCCAGTGAAGGAAAATCTAATTTGATCCTTTTTTCTCCAACAGATAACCGCATCCTGCCAATCAACAGAAAACAGAAGGTCTTCCCCAATGGTACTTTGATCATCGAAAACGTCGAAAGGGCTTCAGATCAGGCTACTTACACCTGCGTCGCTAAGAGTGCTCAAGGTTTCAACGCGAGGAATTCTTTGGAAGTTCAAGTCATGGGTGAGTTCAATATTTTCTTCTCGTATTCTCTAATTGTGATGTAATTTATGATGAAAACGGAACGATATTGGATCTTCCTATTTGAAATCTTTTCAAACGAAATTCGCAACGCTTATCAAAATAAATCAATAATCATTCAACAGTTACGTGAAAAAAATTTTGCTGAAAAGGGAAAATTGTTCGGGAAAAAGGAAAATTGGCGGAAAATGATAAGGTTTCATTTTGGGAAACGAAGTTTTCTTTTCAGCAAAGATACCTTTATCTAATACAAAATATAAATGTCAATTTTTAGAATATTTTAATTAAAAAATGTGTTCAACTGGTAGGAAATGAATACGCTCGTTTAAGTTAATATTTCAGCAGAGAGGGAAATATTTTGACGTATTAAAGCTGTACCTATAGGGCTACAAAATCAATAATATCCTTGATAGCATCACCAGCCGCAGGGTTACATTTAATTTCCTGTGCACGGGAATATAACCTGCTGCGATGCCAATCAGATAGAACGTACAAAGATACCTGATACACGGTATCTTCATTATGAGCGAAGTAATTGTATGTGGGAAATTATGTTGAATATTAAATTGGGAAATTTGACTAAAATATAAGCCATTGAAAGAAAAATTACTTTGTTGGCTATAATAACTGAAGTGTAGTTTGAAGGGAACAAAAAAATAGTTAAAGTAGAAGAAGAATCAACAGTTTTCTGGGTAGAATTTTATTACACCTTATCTCGTCTCTAAATAGAAGTATTGGTCTTTGGAGAGTACTAAACGTTGCCTGATTTCGAATTTGGTCCAGATTGGCTAATTTTTTTCGAAAAATTTAGTGTGAGATTTCGGGGCTCCACTTATCGAGCGTTGACTGTACTTCCTACAGGATTAATTCTTCAAATCTCTATTTGTCCTCTAGTGCAGAAGTTCGGAATGGCATCCATTTGCGGTTGTAATTTTTCCATTAATTACCCAGATGTTTAAAGATTATTTTACAGGAAATTGAGGATGTTCAAACTGATTTCTTCGAAAGTTTTGATTTGGAAACTGATTGTTGAATTTTGGAAATTGATGTTTAATTTTTTTTTAACGCACAACAAATGCATAAATAATTTTTACAGAAATGCCAACATCGACTGACCTGAACGACTATTAAATAACAACAGAGCGTCCAACATGGCTGAAATTTTTTTCAACCCATGCGCAATTATGTTTTACCAGAAATTTTCTAACGAGTGACACCATCTTCATGGTGTGGCTTGAAATTAAAATGAAGGACAGCTATACTCCGTAAGACCAAATACTTTGATCTCAACGTGAGGTGCAAATGATAAAGTTGGTAATACTTGATACCGAACAATCTAAAAAAACCGATAAAGGGAATGTCTTCTTGTTTTCATAAATCTAACTGAGAATTGGTTTTTCTTCTATTTTAAATTTGTAGTTCTCAATAGGAAGATCCGGTATTTCCCAAACAAACAAAATAGTGCGAAAACTATTATCAAATAGGATCATATTCGAACAGGATAGAAGTGTTCTATCGGAAATGGTTTATTTTTTGTAAATTGTAAGAACCGTAGAAGGTTTTTACAACATGTAACGTGTCTATTTCAGAGCGCATATTCAACATATATTAAACAGATAATGAAATTAAAAAATAATCGAAACGTAGAAACAGGTAAGACAAAGCACATTTTTTGCGTGGCTTTAGTTTGACATCATCGCAAATTTTTACACCAAAAAAAAAAACATCGTCTTTTCACCGCAAGAAGCAGGAGATCATCGAACACCGAATATCATCATCATTATTATCACCATCACTAATTTTTTGTGTTTATTTCTAACGTAATAAAGGTTTCGTTGCGCCTTATATTCGACCAAATTATCTATGTACATGATACCGATCGTGTTAATATTATTTTAGCTCGCAGCTGATATAATATGCGTATTATCGTTGTATTTGCAGAATTATGCTAATATTTTGTTTTTCTTTTGAATGTGTCTTTATATCTAATTAATATTGCGATATTTTGTTTTATTGCATTTAAATATGACTTCCGTTTGACAAATTCTGTTAGTTATTTTTTTTTTTCAATAAATTAGGGCCTGTCGTTAATTTAATTGTTTCGTAACATTGATTTTGTTATCATTGTTGTTATTAAAGCGGTTTTTGATTTTTAAACGCTTGACATAACTCGTAATCTTAAATTTTAATTAATTTGATTTTTTTTTTGATTTTGTCACCTGTTTTTTTAGTGTATAAATGATAATATTTCTTAAGAGAAAAATTCGAATTGTATATCTTTTCTTTATTAAATACGTCAATTTTCAGCTTTGTTTTCTCTAACTTGCAAAAGTACTTTTAAGATGATGTGAAAAAAAAGATTTTGGCAAATTTTTCTGCAAAAATGAAAACACCAAAAGGAAAAATTCAAGTATGCCCACTACCGTAATTTCAATTATATCAAATATTTCAATCATTCTTCTAAATTGTGATGAACGTCAATAAAAGCATTCTCTTAAATGTTGTGACATCAACTGCTTCTGTTCCTCACGAAGATTTACTAAGAAATGCCCTTTCTTTGAGATAACCCGGGGAGTCAGCCTGATTCATAACTGGTGATCTCAAAGGCCAACAACAAAGGCCTTTACATGAATTTGTTAAAGAGCCTCCCATCTTCAGTACCTTGCAGAATTATTGCTTTATCTCCTCGCTGAAACTATTCGAAGATGTTTTCTTTTTTAAAATCGTCTTTAAGAATAACACCAATATACTAGTTTGCAAGTTAGAGAAAGCAGTTAGCCTTCAATTAAAAATAAAAACAAAAAGAAACAGGAATAATGGACCTTTTCTCATTGTAAGATCTAATCAATCTTCGAGAAAGCCCAGAAAGCAAATTACCTCCTTACAAGGTAGTGTCCCGTCGTATTCTTTCACATAGACTCGGTGCACTCTGCGGAAGACGCTCTCTGGACATCTCTTCTTTATATTCTCTCCTGATCTTTCGTTTCTTTGCACCAAATTCATTTGGGTGCTTCATATGATCATCTTTTCCACGATGAAAAATCATTATTGGTAATCCACGAATAGTACCTCCTCAGATCTTACCGTTCGATTTTGGAGAGGATGCCATAAACGAAGGTGATCTGACATCCATCCAGTGTGTGGTGACCAAAGGTGCTTTACCAATTAAAATTAGCTGGCTGTTCCGAAAGAAGGCAATTGAGAATGTAAATGGAATCGCCGTTGTGCGCATCAATCCGAAAATAAGCTCTTTGAGTATCGATGCGGTTAGCGCCGAATATGCTGGAGAATACACCTGCATAGCTGCTAATTCCGCTGGGGAAATCAGCCACTCGGCAATGCTGAATGTCATTGGTACTAACCAACCTAAGACGTGGTTTTAGTGTAAAAGGTCTTGCATCACTTGCTTTCGCCTCTTTTGGAAATATATTCAAAATTTGATCATGCTAAAGTGCGACACTGGTTTCTCAACCTTTCCTGAAATACTTTTCCAGTTATTCCGCAGATCTCACCATTTACCTTTGAAGACTCTGTCGATTCTGGGGAAACAGTCTCGGTACAATGCACAGTCTCAAAGGGGGACCTTCCCTTAAACATTACCTGGCAACTGAACGGTCGTTCAATCGATAGAAACGAAGGCATAACCGTAATGACCATGAAACGCTTTAGTACCCTTAATATTGACTCCGTTCAGGATGTACACAGCGGGGAATATACTTGTACCGCGCATAATTTAGCTGGACACGCTGTATATAGCTCCCGGTTGAATGTGAATGGTAATTCTTGTTTTGAGTTCCACCTTTTTTATTTTTTGTTCTGTGTTGCTGATGCAATTGGTGCTTTTTTTCATGGGAATGGGTTTGATTAATTTTTATTTGTTGGTACCTTAATGCTGTTTAATGTACAAGTTTCTGAATAATGGTTGTTACAAAAGTTTTTCGAGTCAAGATTTCGGAACAAATAATGAGTTTTTCGTTGCGATTCGATTTTTTCCAATTTATTTGCTTTAAAATTCATTTTTGTGTAAATAATGAAAGGTTCTGGGTGTGACACGTTTTTTGTTTATTTCAAATTTAATAAAAAAAGGGGGACAACAGACATTGAAACTGGAAGAAAGAAACACATCTTTTTTTTTTTAAAGAATTGTACAAAAAAATCTTTTTGCACCTATTGAATAACATTTTAAAGTAGTGACTTTCCGTTTTCAGAAAATCCAATAGTGTGTTACAGCCTGAAATAAGTAAAACCTTTTTTTGGTTAGGATCTGATTTAAATTTTGAAATTTCATTCAAAAGATCTTTTTTACAGAAGTATTTGATGATTTCAAATTTAACGCTGATTTACGAAAAAAATCGCAAATTTCGAACAACGTTTTGAAATTTAGATCATATTTCCTCAGAATAATTCAGAAACTCGTAAAAAGTAAACAGCATCAACTCCTCAATTCCTTCCTAGTTACTTGGAATTTCTCCCTCTTTTCTGTTCTTTTTTTTTTAATAAAAGAGATTATCTCCACGTCTTCTCTGCATTTTTCTAGTTCCTCCGCAAATCTTACATTTCGATTTTGGCGAAGATTCCGTCAATGAAGGCGAAGGTGTTTCCATACAATGCACTGTTTCGAAAGGGGATTACCCCTTGAACATAACCTGGACCGTTAATTCGCTTTCGATCAATTCCGGTATTGGCATTCTTGTGAATAGGGTTTCTAAAAGGGTTAGCACTTTGAGTATCGACTCTGTACAAGCTAGCCATGCCGGCAGTTACACTTGTTTGGCTGGGAATAGGGCTGCTGTCGAGGAATATACAGCTGTATTATCTGTTAAGGGTACTGTTGTGTTTCCTATTTTTCTTCTTGTAGAAGTATGTGCTATGTAAATCTAGGATTTCCAAGATTATCTGTTAATTATGACTAAGTTTGCTATTATCAAGTTATAAAATGTCTCCATCTGAGTTTTATTATGGTTTTCGCAAATTCTTAGAAAAAAAAGGAATTTTTGCTTGAAATGGAAGAAACTATGAACTATAATAACAGCTAAGTTAGAAATAATCAACAGATCATTTTGAACATTATAATTCGAGAATTTTGGGACATCCTATATACAAAGACGAAAGGAGCAACTTCAATATAATCAATTCAATTTTCAATTGGCATATTTTGATCTACGCTACAGGGAAATTTCGCTTCCGGTTTTTCGGGAAGAGTATCCCGACAGCCACATCGATAGCAAGTATTTTTGCTTGAAACACTATCCAGACTACATGTCCGTTCAATTAGAGGCTTGCTGCAGCAGATTGTTGCATCGACCCCTGTGTACATTCCAGAATCATGGGTGTAAAGGCTAATATCAGCCTTACTCAAAGAGTCGCATTTGCTATTTAAATAATCCTTGTCTGGGCAACATACATCGAAGAAAATCTCCAACGATGTCGTAGATTGCCGTAGGCTTAGACAGAATCCCATCGCTCAGGAATTTGTCAAGGACTTTTACCCGGGAACAAGTCATGTTTTAACGCGAAATGCCAATATTTTGGCTTATTCATAGGATTATTTCTTGTTCTCTGCTGGTGTTCCTTCTTGTTCTAACCATGATAAGATCTATCAAGTTCCTGTGACTTGGGAAGCAGTTAACAATACAGCTAAAGCAGTAACAAGTCCAAATTGAAGACATCCTTAAGTACTATTCCCATCTGCTTAGATATGGCAATACAATGGTTTAAATCAGTATCTCTGAGCGTACTCAATAAAAACGATTTGTTAAGATTATATTGAATTTGCTCCTTTACATTTAATATTCCAGGCTTTGCATACGCTCATTTAGCTAATTGTTAGCTCCAAGCTCCAAAATAATGTACATAATACTCTATTTCTTCATTTTCCAATTGTCAACCTTTCAAGGTTAAACCACCGCCTCATTTCGTTGTTTTTGAGCTTCCAATTTGTTTTTCCAGTACCACCTCATATTACCCCTTTTGATTTCGGAAACGACATCTTGAACGCTGGAGATTCGGCTTCTTTATATTGCACGATAAACAAAGGCGATAATCCGATTAGTATTGAATGGTTTCTAAATGGGAAACCGGTTGCAAGCGTGCGGGGAATCAAAGTCAACAGGTACGAGAGGAAAATGAGCGGCCTTATTATAGAATCGCTGCAGGCAGAGCATCGTGGGAAGTACACTTGTAGGGCTACGAATTGGGCGGGCTCTGCGTATTTTACCGCAGCATTGATAGTGAACGGTTTGATTTACTTCCTGCCTTCTTACTTTTTTTTTTTTTTTGGGAGGGAACTGGGAGTGAAGAAGGGTCCTCTAGTACGCTTATTTTTGACGATACTTAGTTAGTATGAAGCTTTTTCCCTTGTGGTCTTTGTAGTAATTATCGATACTCAAGCTTTTTTCTTTGCTTTGAAAAGGTTTACGTGAGAGGATAAAATATGATTTTTTTTTATTGAAACTACTTTTTTTTTAAATAAGGAAACGGATATGTTTGTTTCATGTTCTTGGATTTCCTTTTAATTCGCCGAGATGTTCATCAAATCAATCAGCAAAGATATATTGATCCGTTTGAACCACGCATGTCCGTTGCTGACTTAATACTTTTAGAAAAGCATTTTTATTTCGGAAAAGTAGACAAAGTTCCCATATTTATGAAATGCTTCGATTGATACCCTTTACAAGTATATCGTTAATAGTTACTTATTTTTGCAATGGACCTTGTGATGTGAAGCTTATGATGATATAAGTTTTTTTTTTGTTGCAAAAAAATTCAAAGAAGTAGGCTTCTTCCAGTAAATTGATAATACAATATCTGCTTTTATGTAAATATTATTAAAAAATGAATTTGGTTTGAATTTAAAATTGAACCTATTCTCCCATTAAAACTGTTGCCCACATTACTTAGTGTTCTCAAAATTGAGGCATTTATTTCTCCTCTATTTCTTGCAGCCAATCAAAATAAATTTAATTTAGATAGTTCCTAGTCGTTCTATAGTCCTCGGCACATGGCTGTGAGTCGCTCCAAATTGACCTGCTATAGATCTTGGGGCGTATTCAAGAGTTTCCTTCCTCGTGGTTTCTTTTAAATATCCTGTTTCGCAAACTCCTACCAACTCCCTTCACAATTATGTAGGAGACTTTTGATAAAAATAAGGGGCTCTAGAATCTGTTAATATAAGTGCCTCAAGCTTGAGAACACCATCACAATAAAGCCTTGATTTAACCGGTTAAAACATTTCAAACCTAACACTTGCAGTATCTCCGCAAATACTCCATTTCGACTTTGGAGAAGATCCCGTAAATGCCGGCGAAGGCGTTTCGATCCAATGCACCGTCTCCAAAGGAGATTACCCTTTAAACATCACGTGGTTATTGAATTCCAAGCCGATACGCTCCGCGCAAGGCATATTCATCAATAGGGCGTCGAAGAGGGTTAGCACCTTAAGCATCGATAACGTCCAAGCGATTCACGCCGGGAATTATACCTGCTTGGTCAATAATCTAGCGGGCGTGGAAGAATACACAGCGATCTTATCGATCAATGGTTAATTCAATGTTTAATAATCCTTTCTTTTGACTTCAATATTTTCTGTTATTTCCCTATTTTCATCGCAGTACCTCCTCACATCATTCCTTTCGATTTCGGCAACGATGCTCTGAATGCTGGAGATTCCACGTCATTGTACTGTACGGTGAATAAGGGCGACAACCCCGTTACTATTGAGTGGTTCCTAAATGGACACCCAGTGAATAGTATCGCTGGGATTACCGTCAATAGGTACAATAGGAAAGTCAGCAATTTGAACATAGATTCCGTACAAGCTGAACATTCTGGGAAGTATACTTGTAGAGCCACCAATTGGGCTGGTTCAGCCTATTACACGACGTTACTTATAGTTAATGGTTAGCAACAAATTACTTTTGAAAAAATGTACTTTATACTTTCTTTTGTTTTAATCGTTCATTTTAGTCTAGTTCCAAATCCATATTCCTCCTTATTTCATCGTCATCATCATCATCATCATGAGCAACAATAGAAGATACAAACCATGCATGATGTGGGCATGTGTTTTTTTTTACATGGCTCAAATCTAAGAGGGAAATCAATCAAAATCAACGTGATAATACGAAACACATGTCCTACATCAATATTTTTTTGCTTCTATTATAACGTTATTAAATTTATAGGTCTCCCCAAGATACCAAACCTAAACCAAAAGGTATTTTTTATGTGTGCATTCTGTGTATTTGTATAACACGAATATTCCATTTTCTCACGTCACATGCAAATAGTTCTTACTTTCTTTTTATATCAAAAACACATTTCAGCATCCCATTCTAGCAAAATAATCATCGTTTGATTTATTGGCATTGTTTTATTGATTCATGCGTGAATGTTGTTTGGGAAAACAAAATTTAGAATAGCTAGCAAGAATAGCGTTGCATACAAATCGTTGTAGTTTTTTTTTTTTTTTTAATATTCTTTGTTTACATTTGTTTTCTGAAAGGGTAATTCACTATTTCACTGCATTGATCGTATTTGTGAATTACTCTGACTTGATTTTGATGTCATGCAATGCGCCCGTTGGCAAAATTATTTGCTACAAACTGGTTATTGTATTATTTCTAGTACCCCCGCATATTACACCAATTGACATCGAAGGCAGTATTAATGCTGGCGATTCAGTCACTTTATATTGCACCGTTAACAAAGGTGATAATCCCATTTTCATCGAATGGTTCCTCAACAGCCAACCGGTGGGATTCGTAGGTGGTGTCAACGTCAATTCCGTCGGCAGGAAAGTCAGCGTGTTAACGATAGATGCCGTACAAACTGAACATTCTGGGAAATACACGTGCAAAGCGACGAACTGGGCCGGTTCGGCATATTACACCACCGGATTAACCATTAATGGTGTCTAAATCGCTATTATTATTTTATTTATTTTTTCCCCCCCAATTTCGGATGAAAATGTTCCGCTTATTTTTCTTTTTTTCTCAAATCTGCACAGTACCTCCCCATATCACCCCTTTCGATTTCGGCGAGGAAAGTATGAATTCCGGAGACTCGGCTTCCGTCATGTGTAACGTCATCAAAGGCGATAGCCCCGTCCAAATTAATTGGTTCTTGAACGGAGCGTCGGTTCAAACCCGGCAAGGACTTACCATAGGCCGGATGGGGCTTAAGGCTAGCAGCCTGACCATAGATTCCGTTCAGGCCGAACATAGCGGCGAATACACTTGCATGGCCACGAATTTGGCAGGCTCTGCCAATTTTAGCGCGCATTTAGCAGTGAATGGTATATTTAGAATTGTTCCTTAGCATCATGGAGGTTGCTAATTTTATTTTTCAATTGCATTTTTGCAAGTTGCGATAAATATCACCCGAGTACGTTCAACATCCCATCGTGCACTTATTACTCGCGATAGAAATGCCGGAAACTGCCGAAATCAAAAGTATAGCAAAAAAATCAAGAAATAAGAAAGTTATTTTGATAAGAACTTAAGCCAACCGAACACAAATGGCGCTGAATTCAATATCTATAAATTTGTGTTAATTAAAATTTCAACTGTTGCAATATGTAAGTACTCTAAGCTGCTGGAATTGCAAAGTTGCGCTTATTGCGCAGAAAAAAAATTGAAGGCTAAATTTTTCTCAGATAGGACCGATTAATTTAAAATATTTTCGTCTACGAAACACTTCCGGTTGGACCGGATGTTACGAAGGCATGTTCTAATGGTGTTAGAACATTTTCGAAATATACAAGGTGATAATAATAATAATAATATTCCATGCCCTCACATCCCCCAAGAGCTTTCGCCAATTACAGGGGGGTTCGGTCGTCCATGAGTTATTATTATTTATATTTTTCTTAAAAAAGGCAATAAGTCTGCAGTGAATACGTCAATAAATGCTATCAATGCAATGTAATTGGTTGGTCTCAACGGATTCTTACCATTCAAAACTGTACCACTTTGTCAATTTAAACAAATCTCGGTATTTCATAACAATTTCGGAAAATTAGCAACCTTCATATTTATTGCAACATGCTTGTCAATTTTTTATTTAGGTTAGATATATGTGCGTATCAATTATAAAAAAAGCATCCTTAACATTAGATTCATTTGTTTCACCCATACATAGAAAGCTTTAGAAGAAACACGCCATCATCTTTCTAAGAATATTATACCGATCCGATAACATTTCTCCTTACTTCATCTCGGTGAAATACCTTTTACCTCGTAACATATTCGACGGACATTAACAGCAGTCATCAGATTTAAGATGCTTGTTAGGATAAGTACATTCCTCACCGAGCTTTCATTTTTAAAGCGGTAAATTGTTGTCGTTAACAACGTAAGGCTTACGTTCGTTGGATTTTATTACAGGTAATAAACTCGGATGGTTTTATTATCTTTTTTTTGTGGGATTTTATGCTCTTGTGCACAATTTAACCGGGTTATACGGTGTCAATATTTTTAATATAATGGTGCTTTTAGGGAGAAATTGTGAAAAATTAAGATCTTTAGAGGGATAAAGCAGCAAGTCATTGTAATAAGGATCTGAAAATGTTATTTGTTTGGTCTTCGTTTGAAATTTCTCTCAAAATATTCTTTCAGGGAAAATCTTTCCTATCCGAATCCTCCTATTCTTTCGGAAGCAGTTATCCATTTTG
This sequence comes from Marronus borbonicus, assembly GCA_902655005.2. Taxonomy (NCBI): domain Eukaryota; kingdom Metazoa; phylum Arthropoda; class Insecta; order Coleoptera; family Scarabaeidae; genus Marronus; species Marronus borbonicus. The sequence goes on from LR737422.1 coordinate 1,074,275, forward strand.
TTGATCGATTTACAACACCGATACATCCAATTAAGCTATTTCAAGTCATTTTCAAATTTTCAACGTTGCGAATTGTTCTGATCTTTGGTAATTAATATTAAAGATACTTCAGCTCCTCATTATAAAATGTTATTTCCTTCAGTACCACCCCATGTTACACCGTTCGATTTTGGCGGTGAGTACTTGAATGCTGGAGAGTCTGCTTCTGCAATGTGCACCGTCAACAAGGGCGATCATCCTATTTCAATTGAATGGTTCCTGAACGGGAAACTGATACCTCACGGCGCCAACGGGGTCACCTTTGTGGACCTCGGCAGAAAACGTAGCGTGCTCAAAATTGATTTGGTAGATGCCGAACATCGCGGGAAATATACTTGTAAAGCCACCAATTGGGCTGGATCTGCTTATTACACGACAGAATTAATTATTAACGGTATTGTTCTGTTGAAGAAAAAAAAAAACAAAAGTTGTTTTTGTTCGTTTAGATTTGATTATTTTGTTTTTATCATTTTCTTCGAGTATGTTTTGTTTCCCATCTAGTACCACCTCATATTACACCGTTTGATTTCGGCGGTCAAACTCCAAATTCTGGTGAACCGGTTTCAACCATGTGCTTGGTTAATAAAGGCGACCATCCGGTAAATATCCAATGGTACATCAATGGTAAACCAGTTCAGATTATTCCAGGAATTTCGATCATTGATTTAGGCAAACAGGGCAGCGTTTTGAGCATAAGTTCAGTAGATGCTGAACATGCCGGAAAGTTTACTTGCAAGGCGACGAACTGGGCTGGGTCGGCGTATTACGCAGCTGTTTTAGCTGTTAATGGTACTTTTGCTTTTTGATCGGGTCAAAACGTAGTCTTAATCTTTTTCATTAATTGTTTCTTGTTTGTTTTCTTTTAATTCTTTATTTCTGACTTGCTCTTACACTAGTTTTCCATACTTTTTAATTTAATTACCAAACTATAGGACGTGAATCAGAAATAACAAAAAATACCATCAAAGACACATTATTTAAACGATTTCTACCTCTTTAAAATCCAACCTTTCAGTTCCACCTCATATAGTCCCATTCGAATTCACGGAGAACCCGGTAAATTCTGGAGACACAGCTTCCGTACAGTGCACGGCCGTTAAAGGAGACATCCCCATTCAAATCCAATGGTTTTTGAACGGCGAAATTGTCGGTAACATCCTGGGAATTTCCACCGGGAAGATCGGCAGACGCGTTAGTAGTTTAACTGTCGATAATGTAGACGCGTACAATGCCGGAACTTATACATGTAGAGCTGTGAATTTGGCCGGGTCAGATGATTATTCGACTGTTTTATCGGTGAATGGTACGATGTTAGAAATTTTGCAGATTTTATTGTGGATTTTTGTTTATTACTTTTGATTGCACCAACTCCATATGGCACATCATCTATTCTTTTCTTTTTACATCATTTTCATCTCCGCATTCCATAGTACCGCCGCACATAACTCCATTTGATTTTGGAAGAAATGCTTTGAATGCTGGCCAGTCAATTAGTGCAATGTGCAGTATTAATGCTGGTGATCAACCTGTGAATATTGAATGGTTCCTCAACAATCGACCAATTGACCAGAATAGAGGAATATCTTTGATAGATCTCGGTGGACAAGGCAGCGTTTTAACCATTAGATCAGTACAAGCGGAACATTCCGGAAAATACATTTGTAGGGCTACGAACTGGGCTGGTACAGCTTACTATGTAGCTAAATTATCAGTCAATGGTACTTAATAATCTTATATTTTTTATTTAAGTAACCTTTTAGTAGTTTGTTTCAATCTCCTGTTTATCTTTCGCCTATATTGTTGCTTATCATTACAGTACCTCCTCATATTCCTCCATTTGCCTTCACCGAAGAACTCGTGAATTCGGGTGATACAATCTCCGTCACGTGTACGATTGCTAAAGGCGATTCTCCTATACAAATGGCATGGTTCTTAAACGGAGAACCTGCCAATACTGTCGTTGGTATCACTACAAATAGGATTGGAAAACGTATCGCAACTTTGAGCATTGACTCCGTGGATGCTTACCACGCTGGCGCTTACACTTGTAGCGCAACTAATCAAGCTGGTGCTGCTAATTTTACAGCCTATTTGGACGTCAATGGTACCCACCATTGACCTTATTTATGAAATCGGGTTATTTTATAAGTTTCGTTCACGTTAATTTTATTTCTTACATATCCTTGCTGGTAAATTCTTGTCCTGCTTTTTTTGTCTGTTGGAAGGAAAGATTCGAGTGTAGGTCTTCCGGAGGTGGCCAAGTTCATGTGAAACACTTTCACATCAGCAAAAATACCTTAAATAAATGATATAATAAAAAAATAAAAGAAAACACAGGAAGTACATTTTTTTTTATTAATACCTGAATATCTGGAACATTATTAATTGTTGCTACATGGTACGTAATATAAATTTGCATTGCATTGCGAGAAGTTAACACCCTGTATACACAAAAATAATTTTATGTCATGCTCCACTTGTTCAAAATATTTTTAAAAATAACCTCTTAAAAAGGTGCCAACCTCCATCATTTTCTTATAGTACCACCGCATATTTCACCATTCGACTTTGGTCG
>LR737422.1:1076898-1163933 GCA_902655005.2 Marronus borbonicus
TACCTAGATTGGTTCCTCAACAGCAAACCAATCGGTGATTTTGAAGGAATATCATCGATTAATTTAGGAAAGCAGGGAAGTGTGCTGACGATACCTTCAATACAAGCTGAACATAGCGGAAAATATACTTGCAAAGCTACGAATTGGGCTGGTTCCGCGTATTACGCCGCGCAATTATTGGTTAATGGTAAAAAGATGATCTTACTTTCAGTTAATTGCTTAATTCTTTCTTCCTTTCCTTACAATTTCTTACGTTCTTCCAGTACCTCCCCACATTACTCCCTTTGATTTCACGGAAGAATCAATAAATTCTGGGGAAACGGTTTCCGTACAGTGCACAGTGGCTAAAGGTGATATCCCGTTGCAAATGAACTGGTTCCTAAACGGGGAAGCGGTGGAGAATTTCGCTGGGATCACCACGAATAGAATTGGGAAGCGTATAAGTAGTTTAAGCATTGATTCTGTGGATGCTCAACATGCTGGCAGCTATACTTGTCACGCAGGGAATGCAGCTGGAATTGCTAATTTTACAGCGTATTTAGCTGTGAATGGTATCCTATTTAAATTCTTTTGAATTCGGTCGTATTTCGTTAGTTTTATTTTGGTTCTTTAAATTAATAACAGCACTTAGATTCTTTCAATTTGCCCATTATCTTTATTTAAGAGCACTTAATCATACTTCTTTTTCTGTAATTTTTCCTTCATAGTCCCACCGCATATTTCACCATTTGATTTTGGAAAATCGGCTTTGGACGAGGGTCAATCCATAACAGTTGTTTGCTCTCTTAACATGGGTGATCACCCTATCAATGTTGATTGGTTCATGAATGGCAAACCTATCGTAAATATCCATGGAATCACTTTGATAAATCTAGGAAAACAAGGAAGCGTCCTCACCATATCTTCGATCCAAGCTGATCATAGCGGAAAATATACTTGCAGAGCGACAAATTGGGCTGGGTCTGCATACTATGCAGCCCAACTAATTGTCAATGGTATTATAACCATTATAAAATTAAGATTAATTCCAGATTTAAACCAAACTCGGAAGGTTTGCATTCTTCGAAATATGGTTTAAATCTGGAGATTTGTAGCCTTTAACTCGTGCTTTTTTACCGTTTTCATAGCAATTTTTGTTTAATCTAGTACCTCCTTATATCCCACCCTTTGACTTCATCGAGGAATCGGTAAATTCAGGAGACGCAGCTTCTGTACAATGCGCTGTTACCAAAGGCGATATTCCCATTGAAATTCGCTGGTTCCTAAAAGATCAACCGGTTGAAGCAGTGGTCGGAATCTCAGCCAATAAGATCGGCAATAGAATCAGTTCTTTAAGCATCGAGATGGTGGATGCTGTACTCCATTCCGGAGCCTATACTTGCAGCGCTAGGAATAGAGCTGGTGTTGCAAATTATACGGCGTTTTTAGCGGTTAATGGTACCATGCACTGGATCCCTTGTTTTTCGTTTTTTTTTTTTTTTCTTTTAACGCACAAAGATTAACCATTAGATCATGCACAATATTTCCTACTTGCAGTTACCCCACAAATTACCCCGTTCACGTTCGCTCAAGATAGCATGAACGTTGGTGATACTGGTTCGTTGACGTGCACTATCATTAAGGGTGATAATCCTGTAAAAATATACTGGCTCCACGATGGGAGAATAATTAATGAGGAGTTGGGAATCTCAACCGTGTTATTGGGCAAAAGAATAAGCACCTTGACCATTGATTCGATTCAAGCCGGGCATAGTGGACAGTATACTTGCATGGCTAGCAATTCAGCTGGTTTAGATAGTTACAGCGTCAGCTTAGCTGTTAATGGTACTGTGTTGTTGTTGTTAATCTTGGTGTTTAGATTAGTTTTAGGATTAGAATAGAAGATAGAAAATTAGATTTATGCGTATCGTTGGTTATTTGATTTCTTTTTTCCTTTGTTAGATTGGTTTTGTTTTTGTTAGATGATCCCAATTTTATTAGAATAAATGAAGAATTTTCTATGAAGAATAAAGTTTTGGAAATGACGTTTCGTCGTATTCTAAACAAAACATCTTCAGTATGTTCGTACTGACCAATTTTATAATTAAATTGATATATTTCGTAACTATTGCACTAATACCAATGAAATTTTCGTAACATTATAAACGTGGTTCTTTAAAAAAAAAACATGTAAAATGCAATAATTTTATTTTTAACATTGAATATTGAACAAAACAATGATGCAAGACCTTTTTACACTTCAACCAGCAATTTTTTATTTTACTTAACAAAAGCACAACAAATAGGCAACACGATTCTTTCAACAATTTCTTGTTTTAAGCACATTTCGCGACAGATTTCATTTGACAATCATTGTACTTCGTCTACTACAGTTCCACCTCACATAACACCCTTCGATTTTGGCCGCGAAACTATGAACGCCGGCGTTTCGACGTCGCTATATTGCATGCTAAATCAAGGCGATCATCCGGTGAATTTCGAATGGTTCCTAAACGGAAAGCCTATCCGAGATATGCCAGGGATTCTGATCACGAATTTTGGCACCAAGAGCAGCATCCTGAATATAGATTCGGTCCAAGCGGAACACAGCGGGAAGTACACTTGCCGGGCAACGAACTGGGCCGGTTCCGCTCTGTACACGGCCAAGTTGAGCGTCAAGGGTGATATTTTGATTTGGACGTATGTTTTTTTTGTTTTTGGTTTTGTTTTTATTCGTTTTACATGAATGAACATGCCAAAATTGCACCCAAATCACACGTAACATGCTTTGATGAGCGCACCCAATTTGCACATGCTTTCAAAGTCATTTGTGATCCTTTGAAACCCTTTTTATGGATGAAACCTACTCATTAGTTGAGAAAAAGAGAAATTGTTTTTGTTAAAGAATTCTTCTTGTTGGGATTTGCTTGAAACTTGATGTGTTCATCAAAAATGATTCGTCTCCATGATTGTCTTCAGGTTCTTGTCCTTTGGTGATGTTTTTTTATAAAAAATAATTGTTTAAATATACAGGATGTTCAGTTTCTCCTGTAAATAATACAAGTTTGGTTTTTTAAAAAGACGTTCCACTTTGGCTAATATTTATATTTTTTGGGGTACCCCTCAGTACCTTCAGTTCATGTCATTTCTTCTTCACTAATCTGTGTATCCATCTATCACAGTCAATTTGAACAAGATAGGAACATTGAACATTTAGAAAAAAAAATATTTTAAAAGACACATTGACTTTTTCTCCCGCGGTTGAACCGATTCAGAATCGTCCAAACCAATCGCACAGATTTTAATATCGTACCGCTACAGCATGATTTGTTCTGGTGAACCGTTTTGAACGGTTCAGAATCGGTTCGAATGTACAAGAAAAAAGCACCTATTGAAAATATTTTAGCAACTACTTGTTTATTGAATTATTTTATTTATTTGTAAATTTGGACAAATTACGCAGTACCGCCGCACATAACCCCCTTCGACTTTGGCGAAGAGACCCTTAACGAAGGCGAATCGGTGTCTTTAACTTGCACCATAAACAAAGGAGATCACCCAATTACCATAGAATGGTTCCTAAATGGTAAACCAATCCGTACCGTAGAAGGAATCTCGATAATTCGGATTGGGAAGAAAGCCAGTGGTCTAAATATAGATTCGGTACAAGCTGACCATACCGGAAAGTATACTTGCAGGGCTACCAATTGGGCGGGTGCAGCGTATTATGGAGCAAAGTTAACCGTTAATGGTATTTCAATGGTTTCTTAGCCTCTTATTTGTTCCTATTTTTTCACTTTTATTTCCCTTTTTCACGTCTTCATAGTTCCTCCGCATATTAGCCCGTTTGATTTCGGTACGGAAACCAAGAACGCTGGCGATTCCATTTCTATACTTTGCACCATCGACAAGGGTGACCATCCCGTGCAGATGGAGTGGTACCTCAATGGAAGGCTGATATATGATATTTATGGCGTTTCTGTAAGTCAATTTGGATCGAAGAGCAGCATCCTAAATATTGATTCTATTAGGGCCGAGCACAGCGGGAAATACACTTGTAAAGCCACAAATTGGGTTGGTTCGGCATATTACGCTGCTAAGCTAGCCGTTAATGGTGATTTTTTTTGCACTGTATCTATTCAGTTTTGTTTTATTTTTTATTGTTGAACAAAATACCTTCGGCCACCCCATACACAGAACTCAAGGTTAGGTTCATACGACTGTTGTCGATTGGAATTTGGTCTTCTTCGGTTCTAATTGCGTATTTTGTATAATTGCTTTCGTTTTTCAACGAATTAACTTCAAAACATTCTTTAATGTCCTAAAAATGCTTTGATTTAAAATTAAGATAACCCCAACTAGCTCTTCTGACGTTGCATAGGCTTCCACGGCTGTTGTTAAAGGATGTTACGTCCTTTTAGATTAATTGTAAACTCTTTAGAACTAAATGTACGGAATATTAAAAAAAGAATACATCCTATAATAAATTTGTTTTGAATTCTGATTCCAATATTAGTTCCGCCACATATCAGCCCATTTGATTTTGGTGCTGAGAGCAAAAAAGTAGGAGATTCAACATCTTTGTACTGCACTATCGATGAAGGTGACTTCCCAGTGCATTTTGAATGGTTTCTGAACAGCGCCCCCGTATACGATATTGATGGTATCACCATATTACCGGTTGGTAAGAAGAGTAGCGTCTTAAATATAGATTTTGTACAGGCAGAGCACAGTGGAAAGTACATTTGTAAAGCTACGAATTTTGCTGGAGCAGCGTATTACTCAGCTAAATTAGCTGTGAAGGGTAATTTTTAATTTACAAAGTGAAACCTTCTTTTACATTGCTTTATCCTTTTTATTTCTTTTAAATGATGCTTTAATAAACCTGCATTGTCACCTTTTGGATGGCTAATTTTGAACAGGGACCAATCCTGAAGATGGCAAATTATATTTATTTAAAATTGCGGTGAAAGTAATCCAGATATCAGCCAACTCAAAGCGATTATCAACATGTTTATCGTTGTTTTAAGTTGATGTTCCTTCGAATTCGAATTCGAACCTCCCAAACTCTTGTTTGGGATTTTATATTAAAGATACGAGAGGAAAATGAAAGATCTTTGTTGATGTAGAATTGAATCTTCGTAGAACTTTTAGAACTTGTTGTTTCCGATTCCCTTTCAACTTTCAATGGTTTTTAACATTACATTTTGATATGCAACAAATTGTTCAGAAATTTGAAAGCTTAAACGAATTTCACTTAAATATGCTTTAAATTCGAACATTTACAACCTTCTTCTGCAACGAATCTAATTTGGTGCAGTACCACCACATATCGTCCACTTCGATTTTGGATCCGAAGCCAAAAATGCCGGCGACTCAGCTTCCCTATCTTGTACCATCGACAAAGGTGACCACCCAATTCAGATGGAATGGTTTCTAAATGGGAAACCAGTCATTGATATTCTTGGGGTCAGTATTGGGCGATTTGGCAATAAGATCAGCTTCCTGAGTATAGATGCAGTTAAAGAAGAACATGCCGGGAAATACACTTGCAAAGCTAGCAATTTCGCTGGTTTGGCGTATTACGGCACCAGTCTAGCTGTTAATGGTGAAGATTAGATTATTACTGCTTTAACATTTTCTTTTAGTTCTATTGTTAATTTCTTCCCATTATCTTACATTTTCTATTCTTACTTGAATACCTTTTAAATTTAAACGTCCATCTTCTTTTTTTGCAATAATTCTTCTAAACTTGCTACAGTACCGCCACATATCGTCCATTTCGATTTTGGAGACGAGGCCAAAAATGCTGGCGATTCAGCTTCTCTATCTTGTACCATCGATAAAGGCGACCACCCCATTCAAATGGAGTGGTTTTTCAATGGCCAACCGCTTTTCGATATTGGTGGAATAACCACCGGACGTTTTGGAAAGAAAATGAGCATGTTGACCATAGACGCAGTCAGAGAAGAACATGCTGGGAAATATATTTGCAAAGCCACGAACTTTGCGGGTTCAGCGTATTACACCGCCGGTCTAATTGTGAATGGTGAAGATTAGTTTCTCGTTGTTTTAAAAGCATTTTATAACTTTTTTTTAAGTTTCTTCTTACGTTCCCTTTTCTAATTCTAGTCCCACCACACATAACACCTTTCGATTTTGGCCCGGAGTCCAAAAATGCCGGGGAGTCTACTTCTTTATACTGTACGGTTGATAAAGGCGACCATCCTGTAAATTTGGACTGGTTCCTTAATGGAAAACCAATATTTGATATTGCTGGTGTCTTAGTTACACAGTTTGGACGAAAAAGTAGCATTTTAAACATAGAATCGGTACACGCTGAGCATCGCGGAAGATATACTTGTAAAGCTACCAATTGGGCTGGTTCAGCGTATTACACAGCTGAACTAGAAGTCAACGGTGAATCAATTTAACGTTATGATTCTTTTGGGTTTATTTGGCATTTTTTATATCCTAGAGTCCTTATTCTACCTGAACTTTGGTGGGTATTAAAACGCATATATCGGCTTTCAGGGCTGTTGTTAGATGTTTTGAATAGTTTCCGGTCTTGATATTTTTGGTTTTTGATTTTTTTTTTTGATTAAATGGTGAAGATCTAGCCGACCATTTGGGTCTCTGCAGAGTGCACTATTATCAACGTTCTTTTCATCATGTAAGGTTAAGTCCAAGGAATTAAGGTTTTCATTTTGAACAAAATAATGCAGTTTTTTAAATATAAAACTTAATCAGGTTGAATTTAGGCAAGTTTGAAAGAAATTTTATGGTGTTAGGGCTAAAATTAATTACTTAAATTTAATTTGGAACAACAAAGGTATATTCACTCAAACCATTCCATACAATAAAACCGTCACTGACGATTTCAGTACCGCCCCAAATCCTACATTTCGACTTTGGGGACGAAGTTGTTAACTCAGGAGACATGGCCATGATCAATTGCGCCGTCACCAGAGGTGATTTTCCGATAACCATCTCTTGGACTTTGGAAAATCGAACCACCGATGGTATTGACGGTATTTCCGTAGCGAATACCAACAAGCGCATCAGCCAATTGACCATAGATTCTGTAAACGCTCATCATGCCGGTGCTTATACTTGCCATGCCAAAAATCCTGCTGGGATTGCAACCTATTCGGCTGCATTAAGAGTTAACGGTTTGTTTCTTGAATTTGCGGACGCTACAAAGATTCCTTTTAGAGATACCACCACATCCTCCTACTCAAATTTCGCTGTTTTTTTATTTTAGTTTCACCCCAAGTTCTTCCGTTTGAATTCGGCGCCGAAGAAATGAATTCTGGCGATACGGTTTCCGTAGCTTGTTCGGTCTACAAAGGCGATCTGCCTTTACACATCACTTGGTTGTTGAACAACAAGCCCGCCCTCGAGTATCAAGGGATAACGGTGAATTTGGTCAATAAGAAATTGAGTACTTTGACAATCGATTCCGTGGATGCCATCCACGCCGGGCAGTACACTTGTCTGGCTAAAAATTTAGCTGGCGAGAGTAGTTTCACAAAGACGTTATTGGTTAATGGTATTCGATTTGGATTTAGAATAAATGCAATTTGTGTTTTGTTTTGATTTTGGGTGTCGTCGACCAGTTATTTATTCTTTGTTTTGATTTTGTGAAATCCCTTTTACTCCCAAGATGCCCCAGCGAAAGTAGAATAAAAAAAATCTATATTGGATAATACGTTTGACAACTTTAAGTTTCAAAGCTAATCCAACCTCAAGGAAGTAATGGTTGGAGGTAAATTTCTTTGGCTATTGAGGCTCATCCACATTTTATGAAAATCTTTTAACTTTAACTTGACAAAATCCTTTTCTGCGTATATTCATAATTTGGAAGCTTTCCTGCAGCAATCGAAAATTAATTGAAGGTCATAAATAGAGCTATTTTGATTGTTATATTGTATTCTAGTACCTCCGCAGATTTTACCTTTCGAATTCGGCGAAGAACAACTAAACACAGGCGATATGGTGTCGGTAACTTGCACGGTAAACAAAGGTGACTTACCCCTGATGATTAGTTGGAGTTTGAACGGGCAACCTGTCCAAAACACCATAGGGATAAGCATAAATTCAATAAACAAAAGAGCAAGTTATCTAGGCATCGATAATATAGCAGCTGATCATAGTGGCGAATTCACTTGTCACGCTAAAAATTTAGCTGGAGAAGCCCAATATTCAGCCGTCTTAAGAGTGAATGGTATATCTGTTTTTGTAAGGTATTTTTGATCTTAGACGTGATAGAAACACCTTCCGAAATTTAGTTCAGGAGTTCCTCGCATCTCTCACCTTGCTTTCGTTGAATTTTAACAACACCAATCACCCTCAGCTACCCTTTAATTTATTTCCAGTTTCTCCACATATTACACCTTTTGAGTTTGAAGGCGAATCCAATACTGGAGACAGTGTCCAACTCAATTGTTATGTTAGCAAGGGAGATTTGCCTTTGAATATCTCTTGGAAGCTAAACGGTGTCCCAATTTCACCAAATGATGGTATATCCACGATTCCTATTGGTGGTCGAACTAATTTACTCACGATACCAACCGTACAGCCTCAAAATGCTGGAGAATACACTTGTTACGTTAGCAATAAAGCTGGTACAGCCAGTCATGCAGCTACTTTGTACATAAATGGTACGGATGAAGTATATTGGTTGCTAATAAAAGAAATGCTTTTAGTTTTGCTTTTAATTAAATGCATACCATCCTTTTTCAAACCAATATTTTGCTGATCTTTGAAATCGAGGTCCTGTGCTTGTTTTGGTATAAGAAGTATATTTCTTCTAAGACGGTTGAGGAAGAAAATCGGTCCAACGGTTGGTTTATCTCTTTAATTATCGATTCATGATTTTAATATTTTGGTAGATAAGATTTGATCCAATTTAAAACTTTAATAATTAAATCCGCGTTATATAAATTTCCAGCTGATTTGAATTAAACTTCAATCTGTTTAAAAATCATATTTTTATATGTTTTCAACATATGAAGGGAACCAATTAAAATATTATTAAATTAGTAAATATCAACTTTCTGAATATACAGGGTGTTCAAAAAATGTCGAATACATGTCGTTTTTCTTGTAAATTCATTGGTAAACTTTAATATGCCGGAGAATCCAACCCTTTGAACATCTTGTATATGTTCTCCCAACAAATTCAACGTTTCATACGATCCCATTTCAACATATTGACGTAAAGGGTCTTTTCTACATGCCCTCGTTATCATTTTCCTTTCGTTGTTTTTAGTACAGCCCTCAATTGTGCCGTTTGAATTCGGCGAAGAGGCCATTAATTCTGGCGAGATGATCTCGCTAATGTGCACGGTAAACAAAGGCGATTTTCCCATAAATATAACGTGGTTCCTGAACGCACAAAGCGTCGGTAGCTATTCGGGAATTTCGGTATTGCGCACCAACAATAGGATCAGTCAATTGTCCATCGAATCCGTTCAGGAAGAACATAGCGGTGTCTATGAGTGCGTGGCTGGTAATTTAGCTGGTATTGCTAGATATTCGGCCCATTTACATGTTAACGGTAGGAAGTGGTATCAATAACAACGTTATTCCGTTCATTTTTATCTATTTAATTTGCCATGATGACAAACACTATCCAAAACATTTACAGTCCAACCCCAGATAACCCCGTTTGAATTCGGCGAAGAAGCCATAGATTCCGGTGACATGGCTTCTTTAACCTGTACGGTTCATAAAGGCGATTTCCCAATCAGTATTGTGTGGTTGCTAAACAACGAACCTGTCAATAAACACCCAGGAATCTCGGTATTGAGGACCAATAAGAGAATAAGTCAACTATCAATAGATTCAGTACAAGCTGAGCATTCTGGATCCTACGAATGCGTCGCCTCCAACCCGGCTGGGGTTGTCAAACATGTAACCCAGCTGAGAGTTAATGGTACCAATTTTAGCAATAATTTTACCTTTTGATAATGATTAGGTTAAGGCTGCTTCAGAGTTTCTAATATCTTTTTATAATTGTTATTTTAGTCCCTCCTAAATTATTACCATTTTCCTTCGGCGAAGAGCCTTCGAAATTAGGTGAATTAACCACGGTGCAATGTAGTATGGCATCTGGCGATACCCCAGTTCGATTTACATGGTTCCTAAACGGCGAAACCATTCACTTAATCAACGGGATCAACATAGGTTCCTTCGGCGCTAGAACTTCGGTCTTAAGCGTTGATTCCCTAACAGAACACCACGCTGGAAATTATACATGTCTAGCTCAGAATAACGCCGGTTTAACGAGCTATACTTCAGAGTTAACAGTAATGGGTACTTGTTAAAGAAATTTTAGATTTTACTTTTTGTTTAACAATTTTATTCCTTCTATTCTTTATCCAGTTCTTCCCAAGCTTTTACCTTTTACATTTGGCGAAGAGGCTGCTAATTTGGGGGAGTCTACAACCGTCCAATGCAGCTTAGCTTTAGGAGATCTCCCTGTTAGATTTTCTTGGTTCTTGAACAATGAGGATATCATTGGGAAATATGGGATTAACATCGCGATGTTCGGGAAAAAGACTTCGGTTTTAAGCATTGATTCCTTAGATGCCCAACACGCCGGAAATTATACTTGTATTGCCAACAACGCTGCCGGATCATCCAGTCACAGCTCAGAATTAAAAGTCATGGGTACTGATGCTTATAATAACTTGGCTGTAACTTTAATAAAATCTGATTTTTATTTCCCAATTTACCGATTAATTTTTGTTATTCCATAGCGATTCCTAAAATTATCCCATTCTCCTTTGGAGAACAACCTTCGAATTTAGCCGATTCAGCTTCCATCCAATGTGGTATCTCTTCTGGTGATCTTCCTATTCAATTTTCGTGGTTCCTCAACGACAAAGTGATACGTCAAAGTGATGGGATTAATATTGGAAATTTTGGGAAAAAGACGTCGGTTTTAAGCATAGATTCCCTGGCTGAATACCATGCTGGCAAATATACTTGCCTCGCAGAAAATAAAGCTGGAATTGGGAGTTATTCGTCAGAATTAGTGGTTATTGGTTAGATTTTTCTTTTTTGCTTAGGGATAGTGCACGATATGGTATTGACTATTTTCTGGTTAAAATTGTTTTGGAATGGGGAACTCTTTATTTTGGGTTTGCACATTTTCCATGGTCGTCTTCCTTTTCTTACTCGTAATCGTAGATTTTTCCCTAATTGGACGTCGCGTCTTTGGAGGAGAATTGTACAATTACATAAGAAAATAAAGATGATTATGGAAGGCTTGAAAATATCGAAACGTCGCCAAATACGAATAGTAAAATAATCAAACCCCAAAATAAAGGGTCACCCTTTAAGCAGGCCTAAAAACTCAGTTTTTGCGCCAAATATAAACGAAATAATAACACCTAATCCTTCACCTACCACTCATTTTCTTTTCTTCTCTTTCATTTACGACTCGTCCAGTTCCGCCAAGAATCTTACCTTTCGATTTCGAAGAGAATCCCGTCTCTTCCGATCACTACGTTCAACTCAGCTGCGTCGCATCCGAAGGAGACCTCCCGCTAGACATAACTTGGTTATTTAATGAAACTTCCGTTGATGTTTATTCGGAAATATCGACGGGAAAAATCGGCGTTAGGAGTTCGTTTTTAGCCATAGATTCCGTATCCTATTCGAATGCAGGCATTTACACGTGTCTCGCGAGGAATAAGGCCGGTGAAGATAGGCATAGCGCCCAGCTCCTTGTAAACGGTTACTTTTGAAACTGTACAAAATGGCTCTGATGTTTTTTTTTTGTTCTTACTGTTGCTCTGAATTGTTGCTGGATTTTGTGATGCTTTTCGCAATTTTTTTTATGCACTAATGGAGTTGATTGCAGTGTTAATTTTTTTTTATTGTTGTTGTTTGTTGGAATTGCAAGAAGATGTTATATGTTTTTTACAAATCATCACAAACAACATGTCATTCTGCGGTATCATCATTACCATATATCTATACACTTTTTCCCTTTATCCATCTATTTTCATTATTATTATTATTTGATTTAAAAAGAAAAAAAAATTATTATTATTATTATATTGCCCAATTAGCAAATCTGCTTGGGCACATCCTTTAGATCATTTGCATTACATTTTTGAACAATATCCTTTGAGGATTACTGGTAGGGTTTGATTTTCTTCTGAAGAATTTGAGAGGCCCAGAAGATGGAACGCGATCATTGAACACTTTTCCAAAAGATCACCAAAGATTACGCGTCTACCTTGTCTTGCTCTTCCCAGAAAAATATTTGAAATGAAATATCTTATATGATTGAACAATTTTAATTGATACGCAGTATCTCCACGGATAACACCGTTCATCTTCGAAGATAACCCAGCATCATCGGGCCAATCCGTTCAAATAACGTGCTACGTCTCAGAAGGGGATCTTCCGTTAGAAATAACTTGGAAACTCAACGGGAGGCCGATAGAAGAATTCGACGAGATCTCCTCTGGTATCATGGGCAAACGTGGCTCGTTTTTAACGATCGATTCGGTCTCTTATAATGTGGGAGGGAATTACAGTTGCGCGGCCAAGAATCGCGCTGGAGAAGATATCCATACCGCTCAGCTATTGGTTAATGGTTACTTTGTACACTTTTAATTTATATAGCTGCTAAATATTTTGTTGTAGTCGCACTAAAAACCCTCAAAGTCACTTCCTTTTAAAACCTCTAGCAATAATATTTAGTTTCGCTTTTACTTGTTTTTTTTTGGGTTTGTTTTGTTTTACAATTGATGGAGGAGAAGATTATAGATTTCCATTGTATCCAAATTTGATAGAATAAGCTTTGTTAAATTCCAACGTAAAACGAAAATTTGAATTTCTCGTGAGGATTTTTCAGCACAATACAAAGGCTTCAGTTTTTGAGTAAAATCGGACTTGGAGAATCGATTTCCGCCAGCCTCGTTTACCTATCTCGTTTATGTTTCGAATTACATGCCGAAAAAGGCTGAAGATCGGGGATCAAAGTTTCCCAACATTCTAAAACTTATAATTGACGATTTGTGAAAGTCAAGGGAAAGTTTCACAAAAATTATTTTATTTAACATTTTAGCAACGGTGCTTTGCAGATTTTGACTCGCTAATGGTGAAAACCGCTTCGTTTGATAATTTTTTTAACGAAGATTACAAATCTCTGCTATGCTAGGTAAATGTTGGCAAATCATTTTGGCCTTCAACAAAAAAACAAAATCTATAAAAACAAAATAGTTCCAAATACCTTTAACAATCATTCTCTTTGCTTAAAAAAAAAACAGTACCACCACGCATAACGCCCTTCATTTTCGAGGATAACCCAGTATCGTCCGGCCAACCAGTTCAGATAGCTTGCTTCGTTCCAACTGGAGATCTTCCAATAGATATCGAATGGACATTGAACGGCTTGAACATTGACGATTTTTCCGAGATTTCTACTGGCAAAATAGGACATAGGAACTCAATTCTGGCAATCGAATCAGTGTCCTATTCCAATGCGGGGAATTACACCTGCGAAGCTTCGAATTTGGCCGGAAAAGCTAGTCATCAAGCTCAGTTATTGATAAACGGTTATTTTACTTAGATTTTTGCACTTGTCCACAGAAACTAACAACCACATTTAACCAATTCACTTTTTTTCCATACGCAGTACCTCCTAGAATCACTCCTTTTGTATTTGAGGACAACCCTGTATCTTCCGGGCATACAATTCAGGTGGCTTGCTTAGTATCCGATGGAGATCTTCCAATTCAGATCAAGTGGACTTTGAACGGGCACGAAATTATTAATTCCGAGATGATTTCTGTTAGTAAAATCGGTAAAAGGAATTCGATTTTATCGATTGAAGCGGTGTCTTACGATAATGCTGGAAACTACACTTGTACAGCTCAAAATGCCGCAGGATCGAACACTCATTCAGCAGAATTACTAGTTAACGGTTATTTGCCCTTAAATTATAATAATGTAGTGCTACTTAGTGTTTTAATTTTTTCCCTAAGATACCCTTCTTTCGAGCAAGTATTTTCCTCACAAAATCCCATGTATTTGCCAAACAGTACCGCCGAGGATAACGCCTTTCGTTTCCGCCGAAAACCCAGTTCCGTCAGGCCACACTATCCAAGTAGCCTGCCTCGTGTCAGAAGGGGATTTACCGCTGGATATTGGGTGGCGTTTGAATGGAAAAGTCCTCTCGAATATGCCGGACATTAGTGTAAATCAAGTTGGTCGACGAAATCTGTTCCTGGCGATAGAGTCGGTCTCGTACGAGCACGTAGGAAACTACACATGTACCGCGAAAAACAAAGCTGGCGCGACGTCCCATTCAGCGGAATTGCTAGTGAATGGTTAATTCTACTTTTATTTTAAGTATTTGCCCGTATTTCGCTCCTGCACACCTTAACCTTTATCTACCTTCAGAAAATTAATCGAACTGTTTGATTAAAAATTTCTCCATAGTTCCTCCTTGCGTAACCCCGTTCGTCTTCGAAGGCAGTCCCTTGCATTCAGGACAATACGTCCAGGTCACGTGCCTTATATCCGACGGGGATCTACCAGTAGATTTCAAATGGGACCTCAACGGGCACAAACTGGATGAATTCTCCGAAATCATGGTTGTCAACATGGGCAGGAGGAGCTCTATATTGTCTATAGACTCCGTATCGTATAGCAACACCGGAAATTATACTTGCACCGTCGCAAACAAAGCCGGAGTTTCATCGCATACTGCGCAATTGTTGATTAACGGTTAATGCATTATTGAAATATTATTTTTAGTTATTTTTTGCACGTAGTTCCACCTAGAATTACGCCGTTTACCTTCGAAGGAAATCCATATGAAATTGGTCAATCTGCCAGCGTTAGATGCGCTGTTTCTCAGGGTGATTTTCCTGTTAATATCACTTGGATTATCAATGGGAACCAAATCGATTTTGGGATGTTGATGAAGCCAAATGGGAGTAGCACTTTGACAATTGAATCGCTCTCCCATGACCATGCTGGAAATTTTACCTGTAGCGGTGAAAATCTTGCAGGTCTTTCAGAGCACACTGCCCATTTAGTAGTGAACGGTTAGTTCTTCGCGGAGAATAGCCGTCACTTCGTATATTTAATTTGATTTTCCCCCCTTTCTGTGAATCCACCACAAGTCCAAAACCTATGTTTTTTTTTTACGTCAAAGTAACGGAAGACCTGTTTTCTAATTCTGCGCAGTTCCTCCAAAAGTTGCGCCATTTTCTTTTGAGGAAAACCCGTACGAAATCGGCCAGTATGCTAGTATAATGTGCGCTGTATCCCATGGCGACTTTCCATTAAATATCACATGGAAATTTAACGGTAATCCCATTGATAAAAATCCTGGAATTGTGGTGACTTCGATCGGAAAAAGAAGCAGTTCTTTGACAATTGACTCGCTGTCTCACGACCACGCAGGGAATTTTACTTGTCGTGGTGAAAATCTCGCAGGCTTTGCTGAATCTAGTACCCAGTTAGAAGTAAATGGTTAGTTCCAATGCCTTCATAATGGACTTAGGATTTGCTTTGTTTTTTTTTACTAATAATATTTGTCAATTTTCCTCAAAATCCTGCGAATCCCATAAATCCTTTATTTACGACGTCGAATATTTTGAGAAGGCATCTCAATTTTGATCAGTAACTTCAAAAACGTATAGTGTACTTTCTCTGATGACAGTTCCTCCGAAAATCGCACCATTTACTTTTGAGGAAAGCCCATACGAAATTGGCCAGTACGCCAGTGCCATGTGTGCTGTTTCCCATGGGGATTTTCCGTTGAATATCACGTGGAAATTTAACGGTAACCCGATTGACAAAAACTCGGGAATTTTCATAGCTATGAACGGCAAGAGAATGACCACTCTGGCCATAGATTCCTTGAATCACGACCATTCTGGTAGTTTTACATGCAGAGGTGAAAATCTGGCCGGATTCGCCGAATATACCGCCATTTTGGAAGTGAATGGTTAGTTTATGTCCACAAGGATAAATTAGTTAGCTTATGGATTTGTAAAAGCAAAACAAAAGAATCGCGTGAATCCTTTGTCGAATACCCTAAAATCCTTCCTGTGGTTTCCTTTTTGTTTTTGAAGTTTTTCAAGAGGTTATCTTAATTAGGTTGCGTTTTGAGTTTTAAATGGTGTCTGCAGTATTATTTTTCTTTATTTATATTTATTTTTTTTATTGCAAAATTTATCCATCTTCAAGAGGCTGATCTAGAACTCAAAAATTACCGATGACAGGCTTTCATTGTTCAATTATTGCTTTATTGACTAAGCAATAGTGCATAATAATAGTTATCAAGTTATTTAATTCTGGTGCAAGATTCATGGAAGTTGCTTCTCCCACTTGCTTCAGTTATATTGAAGGTCTGCCATTTCCAAGAAATTATTTACTTTCCATAAAAAAAAGTCTTCAGGTTTTCGAACTGATTTTGTAGTGTGAGCTACCATGGCACGTCTTACATTTTCAACTAAATTTTGTGGGGATCAATTAATTTTTGGAAGGAAAAATAATTTTAAGAAAATCCCTTTGGAAATTCGCTATGACGTTCATCTTAAATTTGAATTAAATCCTAACATGTGCAATTTCTTCAAGTCAACAAATTTGTGTGTAAATGACCTAAAGCTTCCAAATTGGCTCTAAAATAATAGTGTAAGTTTAAAAGTTGTTCTTAAACTGCGGAATACGAATAAAATAACATGTATAAGAAAATTTGCTGAGTTGATAAAGTTTTCCTTTTTTTTTTGAGCAATACTGAACAAGCTCCAAATTAATTAAACTGAACTAAGCGAGGACAAGATCCAGCGATCCAAGAAATAAGGTGTATGACATGGGGTTGGTGACCTCGTCCACCTATTCTATCCTTTCATCTTAAAAATTAGGTCAATATTCCTGGTCTGACGAACATCCGGAGAAGGAAAGTGCTTCTTCCAGTGATTAACTTGCTAATTATCATTTGATGATATTGAACAATAAGGAAGCCGTTTTAAACTTCCCTTTACGATATAAAAACAGACGAGTTAAAAATTAAGAGGACGTGTTTTAATTTTTGATATTTCCTCATATTCGTCATATAAGGAATATCAAAATTTAATCCGTCCTTCACATTAAATTTAATCTACATTAAAATATAAATAATTTTAACATTAAAAACCGCTACCAAACTTTATAAAGAAGAATCATAAATTCTCTAAAAAAAAAAAAATCGTTTCAGTACTTCCCCGGATAACACCTTTCGGTTTTGGCGACTCCCCGGTGTACTCAGGCCAATCTGCCCAAGTCACTTGCTTGATAAGCGAAGGCGACATGCCGTTGGACATCAATTGGACGTTTCAGGGCAGCCAACTCTTCGCTGACGATAAAACCATCTTTCTAAACGCGATAGGAACGAAAGCAAGCGTCCTATTAATTGATAAAGTGGATGAAACTTTGAGTGGGAACTACACTTGTGTCGCCAGGAACCAAGCGGGCTTGGCTCACTATACGACCTCGTTGTTCGTTTACGGTAGCGCCATTTTTCAAAAATTGTGATTCTAATGAGCACGGCCGCCTCTAATCTTAGCATTTTTCTTTTGTAAAATAAAAGTAATCGTATAACGCTATTGTTTTTTCTTTTATTCGTTGTTGTCATGGTTGTCGTTGTTGTTTTGATGCGATTCTTTTCTGTTGGTCTAGGTTCTTTTGTTTGAGCATCGATCGTGAACTGGGTGGTTCCTTTTCCAGGGGAATTTTAACATTTTACTTAATTTTGATGGTATTCTCTTTAGTCCCTGTACATATAGAAAGTATTTGTCATATTGAGGTGTTTTTATGTTTTGGAAAGGTGGTTTGTGTCTAAAAACGATAATTGACCGTTTTATAGTTTGTTAAAATTTAATCCGAACGAACGCCACTGGATGTTGAATCTTTCTAATTAATACGTCTTACAAACTTAAAAGTATGTTATGTAAGAAGAAAATCCGTAAGTCCTACGCCACTGGAATTTGATATTGACAAGTGAAAACTATAACACTGTTGATTTTATTAAAATGCGGTTTTTTCCACATTCGTGTATTCTCTAGTGTTAGGTATAAAAATTCCGTTGTGACTCGTTTTTAAATTTAAATTAATTTAATATGTTAACTAATATGATACGTACGTCACTGGTTTTATATTTATTTGGGATCGAGGGCGAAAAAACTAGTTTAGATGAAGAATATTTAATAAAATCCCAGTTCTTTATACAGAACTTCCAGGATTTTCCAATGGTTCTTACGCCATTCAAAACTGGTTGTGCTTGGAGGCAAAAACACGAACTGAGTTTAAAGATGGAACATTTTTCTTTTATCTTTTACGATTGTATTTACTGTGAATTCCGACATCGCCCAAACTTGTACGGAAGGGTATATACTTCAGCCGAGGATACATTGGATAATCCAACACACAGTGGCGTAGTTGCATTTACAAATCAATACCATTGAATATAGACACAGATCATAAACATGATAACTTTGAAATGATTATTTCTTGTTTAATACTAAAAGCAATATTAATTCTTCAATGGTAATTCTTCCATGTGAAGTATTGTTTATTTGTGTTTGATTTAAATAACCAGGTATATGGGGAATCGGCTACTTTCCTTTCTTACAAAAACGTGGATACTGTCCTTGTATATTGTTTGTGTATTTCTGGCATTCTTCTTAACTATACATTCGTTTACTGCGTTTACTGACCGAATTGATGAAGTTCTTCCATTACAATCGTTGTTAGTTAACCCTCTTCTGAAATAGCATCTCGGCGAAAATCCTATATCAAATCCTTCATCCCATAACCTAATCCCGAATACGTCGAGATGGATAGGGGTTGTTAAAATTCGTCGTTTTTTGAGATTTAACCTACCCGATCGCCCCAACATCCCGTCACTGCACTTTTTCTTATCTTTATTCAGTTAGTTTCTGTTATTATTCATTTTTCTTGTACGTACTAATTACTAACATTGCATGCTTTCTTGTTGAATTCTTTAAAATTTCGCTTAAGTTGCTTTCTGTTTAATTTGTCACCATGTTTTTTTTTTTTTACGTTCTATTGTTTTTAGTTCTTACTTTTCTTTTGGGCTATCGGATTATATGCGCTATTTTGCAAGAAGTCTCTTCAAACTCCGAAAATATAAATCAGCTCGATTGTTGCTTTTATCGAAAAAATCGACAACAAATATTATCTTACGTCGTGATATTAAAATTATTGCAAATGCAAATAAATTAGTAGTTATCGCTGTGAGTTCTGTAAACGAATACATCCGTTGAATTCCACCAATTCTATTTTATCATGTTTTTCTTTTTGATAGTGGCAATGTGTTCAATGTGGTGATATCTTCTTAGAAATTCATCCTTTAAGCTGCAATATTTGAACAGTGATCAAATACACAGCACACTCTTTGTAACCAATAAATCTATTTTCAGTCGAATGGAGTTTCCAATTTCCTGCAACGGGGAGAGTCTACTCCCACGTATTTCTTTCTACTTTCTTTCCATATCGTGGTTTATTGGAATCGTCGCACGCCGAGAGAAAAGAAAATGTTCGCTCGAACTAGGTTGATAAGATTTTAAAGATTGATAAGATCCGGTTGTCGTAACAGTGAGATTGGTAACCATAATTAAATCACCATAAATAGCCTAAATTTTTGTTAATAATAATAATATAATGGGTGTTCCAACAGAAACTTGGGGATTTCTGCGTCCACCGCGACCCCTTCTGTGTACGGTAATTCTTCTTCCGTTCAACTTTCAATTACTTTGTTGCACCAATATTACTCGAATATTATTTTTTAAATCATCAGTTGTTTATGGATTGCATCTTGCTGAAATTAAGGGTAATCGAGGTTTATCACTTCCAGAAGATCCCATAAAGCGTTACAGTTTCCCCTTTCCCATTTAGAAAAAAAACGAAGTCCAAGCCTTGAGACGAGAGTCCACACCAAACGGTTACACGACGAGGATACAGTGGTTTCTCCACATTCGCTCGAGGATTTTCGCCTCTTCAAGAGCGACAGTTTTATATATTAACGTAACCAGCGGTGTGCAAATGGGCTCCGTCGTTGAATATGATTCGTTATCAACTGCAGCCTGCTCTAAGATCCAATCGGCAAAAAACCACCGTGTGGGTGGTTTTGAAGGTCCATGGGATTCAGTTCCTGGGTTATTTGAACCTTATGTGCAAGTAGAGGAAGGTCATAATCCGTTGCAGGGACGATGTTGAAATGTCCAGTTGCTGTGATCGATGACGAATTGAGATCTTTGGACTTTCGGGCACAGTCAACAAGAATTGCAATTACGCTCCCAATTACTGTATCGCTAGGTATATGTTTTCGAACAAAAACAACACGAAACCAACAGAACGTAATAAGTTTGAACAATTTTTATGCGTTTTTCCCAAGTTCTTATCGGGACATCCATTATTAAAAGCCTCTGCCAACATGGATATCTTACACGGGGCGATTCCGAATCTTTTTCTTTTTTTTTTTACTTCTAAACATAGTCTCTTTGTAAGTTATTCTGGAAAATAGGCGTTCACGAATGTGAATGAAAATCTTTGTCTTTCGAGCGAAATTTTGAACCGAGGAAACAGAAAAAAGTCGATAGGCGCCAATCTGATGGGTGCCCAATTCAGACCCCAATTCCTGAATCTTTGCCATGTTAACCACCAAGGTGTAAGCGATAAAAATATTGAAGCTATGTCCACCTACCACACACCTCTTGAAACTCTAATTCTCACCTTCTGATTGTTGATGTGAGATTCTATCAATCTGAGTTGATTTTTATTTTCACGTTGATCTTTTTCAAATTGTCAAAATGCGTATATTCAAATAAAAAAGACATAATAGAGGATAGTAGGTAAGAAAGAGAATTCTTGCAATTGTTTATTTCATTTCTAAAATATTGAAAATCAACCCTCAAGCAATTCTTAAAGCAACAATCAATTTTTTTGCTATTTTCAATATTTTAGAACCTCACTAAAGACGTACATTTTTTTTCTTTTAGAGAACTAAATTAATTCAAATTCTGAACACGTCAACATCGAGAAATAACATCTTTTTATTCTACTAGCTGAGCGTTTGTTCCTTCTTAATCGTTTTTGAGTAACCAAGATTTTTATTGGCGAATCAATCTAAATTTTTGCGAAAAAAGTACGTCTTTTAAGCGCAAAAGCTTCGCATGCAACAAAAAATACAATTTTTCAACGGAAGAGCAATCAACTAACAGATTTTGTACAATTTCTAGTACCACCAAGATGGATTTTAGAACCTACCGATAAAGCTTTTGCTCAAGGCTCAGACGCAGCCGTTGAATGTAAAGCTGATGGTTTTCCAAAACCCGCAGTCACATGGAAGAAAGCTACTGGTTCGTAATCGAATTTTTAATCTCTTCGGAATTTGATTTTCCACTTTTTTTTTTAATAGGCGGTATCCCTGGAGATTACAAAGATTTCAAACCAAACAACCCTGATATCCGCGTTGAAGACGGCACCTTAATGATCAATAACATCCAAAAGAACAACGAAGGATACTATCTTTGCGAAGCGGTCAACGGAATTGGTTCTGGATTGTCAGCAGTTGTCATGATCAGCGTACAAGCTCCTCCGCAATTCGAAGTGAAGCTCCGTAACCAGACCTCACGCCGTGGCGACCCAGCTGTCTTGCAATGCGAAGCTAAAGGTGAAAAGCCGATTGGAATCTTGTGGAACATGAATAACAAGAGATTGGATGCCCAGGATAAATCGAGATACACTTTGAGAGAACAAATCTTACCAACCGGCGTTTTATCTGATTTAAGCATTAACCGCACGGAAAGGATTGATTCCGCCTTGTTCACCTGCGTAGCTACTAATGCCTTCGGAAGTGACGACACTAGCATCAACTTGATCGTCCAAGAAGTTCCCGAAGTCCCGTACGGATTGAAAGTCTTAGATAAATCTGGAAGGTCTGTTCAGCTCTCCTGGGTTGCTCCTTACGATGGAAACTCTCCGATTATCCGCTACCAAATCGAATACAAACCTAGCAAAGCTTCATGGGATGTTATGGAACGTGCTTTGGTACCTGGACCTCAAACTGAAATCGAAGTTGCCAACCTGAAACCAGCCACGACTTACCATATCAGAATTGTTGCCGAAAACGACTTGGGAACCAGCGAACCATCTGATACAGTTACGATTATTACAGCTGAGGAAGCTCCCAGTGGTGTACCGACCAATATTAGAGTTGAAGCAAACGATCAACGTTCTTTGAAAGTTTTCTGGCAAGCTCCCGATAGGTCCCAATGGAATGGAGAACTCTTAGGCTACTACGTTGGATATAAACTGGCGTCTTCTGATGATAAATACTTCTATAAAACAGTCGATTTTAATAGAGAAGAAGGCAGTGAACATCATTTATTGGTATGTTGTTATATTTATATATTCCATGAAAAATCAAAGGACTTGCTCCCTTTTCCAAAAAGTTTCCCCAAATTCGATTATTTTACTTAAATTTTAATTAATATAACTTCGGTCGTAATGTTTTCTTTTCAATGACTATTTTCTGGTATATCTCAAGCAAATTTTTGCATATCATTCATAGATTTCTGACCTGAAAACTTACACCCAATATGCAGTCGTTATCCAAGCTTACAATCGCATCAGCAGTGGCCCACTTAGCGAATCAGTAAAAGCTTATACTGCCGAAGGAGTTCCAGAACAACCACCGCATGACACCATCTGCACCACTCTGACAGCCCAAACTATTCGTGTCTCCTGGATGTCGCCGACTTTAGATTCAACCAATGGAGTTATTAAAGGTTATAAAGTTATCTACGGACCTTCTGATACATGGTTTGGTAAGTTAAGGTCTTTTGAGTAGATCCCCCAGCAGTAATGTACGATTAACCCTTACAAACAGATGAAAATACCAAGGACGCCAAGATCACGCCATCATCAGAGACCATCCTGCACGGTTTGAAGAAGTACACGAACTACAGCATGCAAGTTTTAGCTTTTACATCTGCCGGAGATGGAGTTAGGAGCCAACCGATTCATTGCCAAACCGAACAAGATGGTAAATAAGATCTTCGATTTGCAAAAAACAATCTTTCTAAAAAATAAAATTGCAGTACCCGAAGCACCGGTCGCTGTTAAATCCCTCGTCATGTCTTCCGATTCAATCCTGGTCAGTTGGAAACCACCAGCGGAACCTAACGGCATCATTGAACAATACACGGTCTACGTCCAAGAAGAAACTCCTGACAAGATCAAATCGCACAAGGTGATTCCAAATCTTCGCAATCAGAATTTAAGCTTCCAGGCCAAGGATTTAGACAGCAACTTGAAGTACCAATTCTGGGTGACCGCCTCTACGAATATTGGCGAAGGACAACCTTCAAAGAAGATCTCTGTCTCCCCAAGCACTAACGGTATGAACTCCAAATGCAAAATCGCAAACGTAAACGTGATTTTTTTTTGATCAAATAGTTCCGGCCAAGATCGCTTCGTTCGATGACACTTATACAACAATCTACAAAGAAGACATGACCTTACCATGCTTGGCAGTCGGTATCCCACAACCGGAAATCACGTGGAAGATCAAAGGCGTTGCATTTACGTCTAGCGATCGTATCCGTCAACAACCCGATGGTTCTTTGCTTATTCGTGATATTACCAGGACCGATGCTGGGGAATATTCGTGCCATGTTGAGAATTCCTTCGGGCAGGATTCTGTAACCCATCAATTGATCGTGAATTCACCACCACATGCTCCACAGGTAAGGAGGAACCAAATCCCTTTGATTAGGGAATTTTAGTCTTTAATCTTTAGAAGACTTCTGAAGATGTGGAACTTAAACATTTTCTATTTTCTGCTAGGTCACTTTACCATCAGCAACAACTGACTCTCTCACAATCAAATTGAAGCAACCAGCGGACAATGAACCAATCCATGGATATTCTATTCACTACAAGCCTGAATTTGGAAGTTGGGAAACAGTTCAAGTTCCTCCAACCACTGAAAAGTACACTCTTGGCAATTTACTCTGTGGAACCCGCTACCAGGTCTATGTTACGGCTTACAACAGGTAGGTTAAAAAATTAGTAAGTATCACGATATTTTACAATGAAATCGATGCCTTTGGAAAATTTCAAAACTTTCTCAAATCTCCATGATCAAAAGAGTAAAGGGATTGAAGTGGGTTG
The DNA here is from genome assembly GCA_902655005.2 of Marronus borbonicus. NCBI lineage: Eukaryota > Metazoa > Arthropoda > Insecta > Coleoptera > Scarabaeidae > Marronus > Marronus borbonicus. The sequence continues at coordinate 1,101,097 of LR737422.1, forward strand.
CGCGATGTTCAATTTTTTTAACAATTACACAAGATCTTAATTTATTTCCTTAACATTCCTGCAGCATTGGAATGGGAGACCCTTCGCCAACTCTAAACACCAGGACCAAAGGAGACAAACCGATCATCCCAAGCGCCGAAAAACTCATCGAAGCCTCTTCGCGCAGCGTTTCCCTCCAGCTAAGCGAATGGTCCGATGGAGGATGCCCCATGTTATACTTCGTTGTTGAACACAAGAAAAAGTAGGTCCAAAACCAAATTACACATCTTACACAATGCCAAATTTCGAATTAATAAGTCGGTTGCGGTTTGAATTTTGCGCCGTTAATTTTTGTTTCTCGCCAAAAGGACCAACACCGAATGGAGTCAGGTAGCCAACAATGTCAAACAGGAAAGCAATTTCGTTGTATTAGATCTGGACCCGGCCACCCGTTACCATTTAAGAGTTACCGCACATAACAACGCTGGATTTTCCGTTGGTGAATACGAATTCGCTACGTTGACAAGCACCGGAGGTAAGAATTTTACGAATATGCAGCGAAATCTTCTTCTAATTAAATTTGATTGTGTTTAATTTTTTTTCTGTTATTATCTTTATTTAATGTTATATGTTGGATTAACTACTTAAAAAAATATCTACTTACTTGCACATGATAAGCTACAAGAACAAACAAGCTCTGCCGAAATAATGCGTGGCACTAATAGAATCACTCCGTGATTTCTTTTTTTTTTTTTGAGGAGGCCTCTGCTTTTAAATTATTTGTTTGTCGTCAGCTATGCAATTCTGACCATGATTACTATTGCCTGTTCTTGGGGATCTTTTCCCCATTAGTGCCCCAAAGATAATAATACAAAAATAAAGTTTACGTGAATGCTATGAAGTAGGTATTTTTTCATAGTTGACTTGTTATACGTGATTAACCTGAACTTGATCTTTACATGCTTGTTTTAATTGTTTTGTTTAATTTGTTTCTATCTTTTTTTTCTTTCACTGTTCTCATATGTTTTTTGTTTTACTCTTCGTTCAAATTTTTCGAAGCAATAGTACCTGAAAATGGAAATTAAAAATCCGAAAAATAGAACAAAAAAACGAAATAAAAAAAAAAAACAAAAACCAACGCCAACTCCAAATCTTCGACTTTTTTTCAGGTACTATTGCGCCAGCCCGCGAAATTCCCAAAGAGGACGCTATCCAAATTATCCTGGCGAACCTGAACCTTGTGGTGCCCGTCGTATCCGCCATCCTTGTCATTATCGTGGCGATTGTTGTTATATGCGTGCTGCGCGGAAAGGGCCACTACCACAAAGGTAAACCGTCACGTTTCTCTTTCGTCTGTTCGCAGGCACGCTGCCGCCAATGAGAGAATCCCCGGACGTGAGGATGTTGTTCCCGTGGTTGCCCGAATGGGTCGATCTGAATATCGCCGTACCTGTTGCAGCGACCATAATCGTAGTTCTTGTCGGAATCGTCGTAGTTTGCGTAGCGCTCACCAGGAGGAACCAAGGACCAACGCAGACTAGATTGAGAAGCGATTGTATGTTGTTATTCGGGGATATATAGCGTACCGGTGGAAATTCTTATGATTTTGTTCTTATATATGATTTAACAAGATCCTAACTGAAGTAGTGGTTCAAAAAATTTTAAAAGGAACCAGTTTAAGCTGTAGTTTATCAATTTATTCGACGAAAGAGTTTTCATTGCGGATAATTTTATTGTCCTTTAACAATTTTAAATATTTATTTACATATAGCGTGTCCAAATACTGCGCGGATAAAAGATAATTCATTCTCTGAGTAATTTTGCAAAAAGAAGTTTTGAAATAAAAAATATTCGTTGTGGGGTTTAGTTAAGTGCTCAGTTTCCGCAACCGGCGATACAAGTTTAACTTTTTAAATGGAACACCCTGTATATCATTAAATTTTTTGATATTTCGCTTAAATTCACAAATTCCCATCAATGTCTCCTATACCTACGCTACATACATATTTTTTTTCGAAAATAATATAAACGATACGATGCGATTTATAAGTATCTAAATAAAAAGAGTTCCTCCCCATCTCAAATTTAACGCCTACTATCCTTTTAGACGACGTAGTCTACAACCAATCAGTGAACGCCAGTTCCACGCTGGACAAGCGCCGCCCAGATCTCCGCGACGAACTCGGCTACATCGCCCCGCCCAACCGCAAACTCCCACCGGTGCCCGGCTCCAATTACAACACCTGCGATCGCATCAAGCGAGGTACCATAAGTAAGAATCATTTTTGCCATCTGCGATTCTTCCTTCCTACTTCTTTCTTCAACGTCTTGCATGCTATCTATATGTCTCTTTAACACACGTTCACACACCGATCAGATCTCATTTTCAAATTCCATTGTAAAAACTACTCGTATAACACTCGCTAAGCTTGCTTAGATTTCGTTATTTTTTCGTAACTATCCTTTGTAAATGAATCGAATGCAATACTGCGCGCGCGCGTGGTAACTCGATAACACGCGCGTGCGCAGTAGGATCTTCTCCTGAAAGTTATGCAACCAATCGTTTTGTTACGAACGGAAATGCTTCTCTTAGGCTTGGTAAGAGGGTTGCACAGTAAGTAAATTGTTTTTCTGTTTGGGGGCGATCGAATCAGCCGTATTGTATGTCGTTGTTACTCTATTGCCTTATGTAGGCGCCCATTATCGGTCACACTCCACATGGGACCCTAGGCGTCACCTGTACGAAGAGCTGAACAGCCGTAGGGGATCTAACGAAACCATACACACGCACAGAGGTAAAGAATCGATGCAAAAGTGCACATTAAGATAGAAAGACGATTCTATTGCTATTACTATTTACTAATCTATTAATTTTAGTTATTTTCTTCTATTTTCTGATTGATTTACTTTAAAGATCTTCAGTTTCTTAGTAATAAGTGAAGAGACCCATATTCTAGGTGACTATGGTTCAATGCAAATCGATATACGCAAGTTTCATTTGTATTTAGCTTTAACTCCTATTTTTTGTTTGATTTTGATCGGTCTGACTTCACTTACTGAAAGCACCTATTTATTCCCTCGTAACTTCTGTATTAATGAATATATTTGAATGAAATTTTGGTTAACACTATTTTAGGACCTTCCGAGTTCAGTGTTGTAGTCAAATTTTTAAGGGCCACCTAAAATATGCACCTCTCTACTAATAAAACAAGAGATATTAAATATCCTGCTGACTGCGTCATTTTGTATTCAATTTATTGCTTTTCTCCCAAATTATTGGCGTAAAATTATTGGATTTTCTATGACATACACTGTACAAGAGTTATTACATTTGTATTGTTACGTTTTTGCGGTAATTTTTTAATTTTTATTTCCTAAAATTAGAATTTAGCAAATTCTTGTGAATTGGACTTTAAAATAACGAGAAAAATTTGTAATTTTTAATATTTAGATGATTTGGTAAGTATATATATCTCTTGTTTATTTTATAATTTTTTTCACCGCTTTTCATTTCTTTTTTTTTGCTTTTTTTCTTTTGAAAATTTGTTTCTTTAATTTTTTTTTTTTTGATTTCTCTAATTCTTATCTTGTATATTATCTATTAGATTCTTGATAATACGTCTGTATTCTTTTAAAAAATGATTGTCTACAAGTACTAACAGCATTTACATACGTAATATATTCTTCTCAGAGAAAAAGTAAGTTTCGGTGTAGTACAACCCTTCTCTCCTCCACCTATTGAGGTAGTTTTTAAAGGAACCAAATAGTAAAATATATTTCTGCAGTTCATTATTTGCATGTGCATGAGATACCCTATTGTAAGCGAATCATGCTATAACCATATATTTATACTAAAGCCATGATTACTATTATCGTACTAAAAAAAAAAAAAAAAAAAACAAGTAACGAAACAATATAAAACAAATCAAGTTAGAATAACATCGCTGTAGATTTTTAGCCTCTTTTACATTCATCTTCTTGCCTTGCTGAATCATTTAGTAGATCGGTAGAAGTTAAACTTATTCTAAGATTAGATACGAGGATTCTTTCGATAGTTGCCGGAATCAAACGAAAGATGGCGTTGTGCGAATGTAGGAACTGCCATACGTGTTCGATTACAGCAACTTTCTAAACTATTCTCTTGCAGAGAAGACAAAAATATCAACATTTCAAAAAAAAGACAATTTTGCTAATCGTTAAAAGGTATGGACGACGAGATCTGCCCTTACGCCACCTTCCACCTGCTCGGCTTCCGCGAAGAAATGGACCCCACCAAGGCGATGCAATTCCAGACCTTTCCGCACCCACACGCCGGTACCATGGGACCGTCGGGAATGAACACGCCGCACCAGATGCACTCCAGGGCCGGCTCTCAGTCCATGCCTCGACAGAATCGGCGTTACGATCGCGTTGGATCTCAAGGTACATATTGTGCTATGCCGCGTCAAAATAGGCAATATGATACAGTTGGACCAGAAGGTACTTATCGTAAGCGGAATGTTAAAGACTCTTTTTTTCAATCTATTTGATGATTTTACTTCGAAAAAAGCTTGGAGTGTATCTATAATAATAAGTAATAATGAAAACATCTGCCTGTGGCATTGTAATAATTATTATATAGAAAGACCACTGATATTCTTGTAGATACACTTAATAAGTTGGAACTAGGAACAATCCAATTCTTTAAATATGAAATTCAAATGCGTTTTATGGTGGTTTATTCTTTAGCGAATATCGAAATCTTCTAAACGGCGGTATATTCTGGTGGAAGCTGGTACGTATCCTTCTATTTCTTCGTCTGCCTCTTAAAATAAGTGTAAATAATATTCTTTAGATTGCTCAGACTCTTATCATCATCATTTACTCTTTCATCAGTTCATTAGTTTATTGTTCCTGTTCGCGGGGAAAGCCGGGTGAGATTATTCTACCGTCGCTTTCCCTGTCCACAGGCCAATTTTCTCCATGTGTGTCATTTCTTGTATTTTGTTTCTCCAAAAGCCGATTGTTCATGTTATATTTAGCCATCGCAGCAGGAATCTTTCTTTTACGTTGGCGATTAGCTAAGTTTAATTTGAACGATCTGTATGCATTGTTCCACTTCGAGTCACAAACATAATTTAATACGAATCATCTGAAAATGTTCACGTTTCTTCTTAGTGTATTAGACAGTAATGTTATTGTTGTAAGTATGTTTCTTGCATGAATTAAGAAGCCGCCATAAAAGACGAAATTGAATCGAAAAATCACTATTCCTTAAAGAATTAGATTGTTCAAATATGTTATTTTTAAATTGGATTATTTTTCGAAATATGTAGCTGCGATCATTTGCATAATTGTTTGCGTTGTTAGTTTATTTAGATATTAGAGTGTTTTTAGAATTATTCTTAGGAAGTACGCTAAATTAAATTTGAACTAGGATTCTCAAACATTGATCGAAATTGTTCTATTAGTTGCATATATTTACGTATTCTATGAATAAATCTATCTCTAGCATGTTGTTTTTCGCTTGAGTTTTTGAGCTTTGTTTTTTTATTAACTATTAATATTAGCATATTGGCATCTGGAGGATCGAATTGAACGAAATTTAAGAAAAAAACAGTAAATAAGTTGTATATACAAGCGTGTACTAGTGTTGAGTCGTTAATAATGGTTCGTATGTACACTGCCGTTCAAAGAAGTTCGGTCGGTTGGTAAAAAACAGGAAAAGGTTACAGAAACAAACGAAACTAAAAACAAAATGCAATTTTATTGTATGTACAGGTAAAAAAGACAAAAATAAATAAATAAAAAGTTATTCTGGCCTAATATAAAATACTGAACATTATATTTTTTTTTCATCGGAGAAACCTCCTTTGCTGTTAATCGCCGCTCGAACTATTCTAGCCATTCTTTCGATAAGTTTTGTTAAAACGGATCGTGGAATATTAATCCATTCATGTTGCAGACTATTCCGTAAATGTTCTCGTGAAGTTGGGCATATTTTTCGGATCCTCCTGTTCAGTTCATTCCGCAACAACTCTATCGGGTTCAAATCTGGGCTTTGTGGGGGCCATGTCATTACTTTCAGGGTGTGCTGTTCTCTTGCTCCTTTAGATAGTTCTTACACGCTAACGCAGTGTGTTTTGGGTCGTTGTCATGCATGAATGTAAAGTTACGGCCTATTATACGCAATCCCGATGGCACCGCATGATTCTGGAGTATTGCAAAATAATTTTCCTTCCTCATTACCCCTGCACTCTGCATAAATCTCCCGTCCCAGCAAAGGAGAAACATCCCCACACTAACACAGAACTACGCCCTTGCTTCACTGTTGGCACAATGCAGTTGATCACTTTTCGGTTTTAGATCTTCGGACATGAACTCGTCGATTTTTCCCAAAAACCTTAAACTTTGACTCGTCTCTCCAAAGCACGTGTTTCCAATCATCTAACGACCGATCTAGATGAGAACGGGCCCACTGTAGCCGTTTTGCTGTGTTGCCCCGACGTAATAACGGTTTTCGAATGGCAATGCGTCCATGAAGGTCCGCTTGTTGAAGTCGACGTTTTACCGCCAGTACTCGCCGAAACTTGTTCTTCACGGCCGCGATTGACTTCGGCTACTATTAGTGGCGCTGTTAATTTTCGATTGCGTTTGCTTAATAATACAATTTACAAATCTTCAGCTTCTGTTGTTTTCCTAGATGCTCCAGGACGAACACGATTTTCTATAGTTCCAGTTGTCCGACATCGCTTTATGATGTCATTTACTGTTGAACTTCTCATATTTATTTTTTCGGCAATTTATCGCCCCGAATATCCTTCTTTAAACAGCGTGAATAATGCGTGAACGTCTTTCTACACTTTCAGGCTTGCTACGTGCCATTTTGAAGTAAATTTTCTTAAAACTCGCGCAAAAACGACAGATGCACACCAACACACAAATTTATATCTTTACGCCCGTGATAAATAAACAAGAGTGATGCTGCGGTATATTTCCTAAATGTATTGTTCGTTAATAATCCCCAAACGACCCGTTTCAAAAGATCGGTGCTTCCGAGAAATTCTTGGAATGATAATAAAAGGGACTTCATTGTGGTCGTCGCAATATTTCTACTTTACATAATAATTTATGGCTCGAATCCCTTAGAAAAGAGTGTATGCTTCATATTTTTCTAATTTTATGTATTAATAATTGTATACAGTGTGATATAATAGATTTTTATTATATGACCGAAGTTCACTGAACGGCAGTGTATATGCTTTAAGCTTTGAAAGGTTTAAGTGACATTATTCACGATTCAACTCTAGTTAATACATAATTACACATACAGGGTTCACCACTCGATTTAGTCAAATTTAGATTTTCGTTATCTAATCGTTACATTTTTTAACGAACATTAAGTGATACGGTGTAATGATAGGAAGGACTGTGGCGTAGTACGGCAAACAACACTGAAATATCGGCACACTCCTCACCACACAAATTTTATACGTAGGATCTGTCCCGGATTAATTAATTAAACTTGTGTGGTGCGGAGTGTACCGATACGTTAGTATTATACGATTAAGTGGTACACCCTGCATAAATAAGAAATATATTAAAGGAACCTTTTCCTTTTCAATTCGATATCGCAGGAAACGGAAGCATCTACTCCCCAGGCCCCGAATACGATGACCCGGCAAATTGCGCCCCAGAAGACGAACAATACGGCTCCCAATATGGCGGATACAACAACCCCTACGATCAATACGGAAGCCGCAGCTCTATCGGCCGCAGATCCTTAGGTTCCCTACGCTTACAACCGAGCAGCAACAGCCCCGAACCACCACCACCCCCACCACGTAACCACGACCCGTCTTTCAACGATTCCAAGGATAGCAACGAAATTTCCGAAGCTGAATGCGACCGAGATCAGCTGATCAATAGCCACAGTTATGGTGGTGAGTAGTTTTCCTTGATACGATGCGAAACGATAAGGAATTCCGATAATGCTTTTGAACACGCTGTGATTGTTCTTATGGTTAGGTTCAGGTTGCTTCGTGCTTTTATTTTTTTCTTTTTACGAGATTTATGGTTAAAAATAATTTTGAAAAAATGATATTCGGTAAAAAGAAGCTGTCTTATGCTGTGAAATCTTAAATAATATTCTCGCATTGTTGGTCGTGTTTTTTTTTTTTTTTTTTTTGTAATAATGCATAAGTGAATATGCAGCAAAAGACAGCTTTCAAGTCTCAATTGTTAAAGTATATATTCTACAATAAGTAAATAAGGAATACTTAAAAGGTAGAAGCATGTGTTAATTTTTTGCATTTTTATTTTTAGCAAAAGCTGCTAAAAGTTCATAAAAATTAACAATAATTATATTTACAGCTCTAATCGTGATTTTATCACCGGAATATTCGATTTAACAATTGAGATTTATTTACTATGCTATACCGAGTGTTACACAATTCCCCCCTGAATGTCCAAATTCTCAAAATATATTCTTACTTCATTGAAATTACAACAGCTCTTTTACTTTTCGTCCTAAAGATGATATATTTTACGAATTTGGATCGTATTACTTGCAATATTAATAAAATATTTGATTTAGTTCCATTTACAAAAAAAACAAAATTCTCTAGAAATGTACACATTATACAAGGCGATATTCAAAAAGAAACCTTTTTTTTCGTTTTTCAGAAAATGATCAGGGTAAGTGATTGTAATAAACGATTGGAGTTTAGAGTTTGGTTTGAAAAGTTTGGTCGTTTGATCTGTTCTCTGTATCGTGTTCTCTTTCTCTTTTTCTGACGAAAACTAGCATTGTTTAGAATGTTTGTTTAATCACCTAAATCATCATTAGAGATGACCAAGGCAGGTGAAATTATTACTTTTTCGCAGCGACTGGACAGACTCGTGTCTATTCGTCTCATAAAAATGGGTTCGTGTCACGAGTCTGTCTAATCGCTGCAAAAAAGTAAAATAATTTCACGTGCCTTCGTCATCTCCAATCATCATTCAAAATAACATACACCCGTTCAAAAGATCACCTACATCTTACACAATTTCGAAATATTGCAAAAACAAATCATATTGTTATTTATTAAAATGAGTTCTGATTATTATCGTAATTTTTCTTTTTTTTCTGCGAGTGTTTTCATCGTTAATAATAACACTCGCAATCTCATTGTTCGTCACAAGATTTTCTGCACGCTTTAGAACTTTATACTTTCCCCACTTAATTTGTGTATAATTTTTTGTGTTTTGTGTGTTTTTTGTGTTCTAATAGCATGAAGGACAATGTCACTAAATTGGTTTCTGTGTGTGGAGGGTGTCTCTGGTTTTTCAGAATCCTTTTTGGAATGTAAATGTCTTGTCAAAAATGTTTTATTTTTTTTTTATTTTTTTAACAAAATTTTCCTGCCAAAAAAGGAGGATATCCAGCGACATCTTCTTCCACCAAATTACGTGTGGTGTGTTATTTTTCTTTTGTGTTTGTCCTAATAATGGCGATTGTACATTTGCAAATTATGTGTTAATGTTTTAACTCAGAGCGTACACGATGCTTATTGTGATCTAATTTTGAATTTTAACGTTTTTTCTTTCGACTCCCTCCTTTTAAACGATCTCCTTTTTGTGGTGTTTTTGTGGTCGTGTAGTAAGTGTGGTTTGTTTCAGTCATGAGAAATAGCGCCAAGGATGGCATGAACCATGAGGAGATGAGAAAACTGATTGAGAGGTAAATTGTTTGCTTGCAATTAACTACTGTTACGTAACCTAAAATTCGAGTATCATCGTACGAGATAGCCCTAGCATAATGGAAATATTAACATATGTGGAGATTATTTTGGTCAAAAAAGCAAACTCAACATGTAACGATTTTGTAGTCGCAATAAATTTTCGAACGTTCTGTGCATTCTTTCAAGCATCTTCGATTGCTTATTTAGATAAATGTTTTGATGAAGTCATGGGAAAACTCATCAAAACGATTAAACTTTGATAATCCCGTAATTACTTGACCATGTTGAAGTATGTATCTTTTAAATCGACACATTTAATTTTTTCTTTGCTCTTTAAAGTTTTTTTTTGCCTGAAAAATAATCTCCATGTCCTCTAATATTGCATCTTTCATTAACTTTTAGCGATTAGTCGACGAGAATTGTATTTTTTTCGTATTAATGTATTACATAACGTTTATCAATTACACCTTATTTCTATCTCGTCATCAATAATTGATCCAATTCTACTCAAAATTACTCATTTGAAAAATTTTAAAATTAATAAATGTAATTACTGATAAATCCTGATACCTACGCGAAAATAGGCTGCAGAAACACTTTTTCAAGTTTCTTAGTATGAATGGAATAAATAAAAATTAAACCAATTTTTGTCCAATTCAATTGCATTAACAAAAAACATATGAAAATTGTAATTTTTAAATAAACGCCAAAACAGCTCTGTGACGTCATGATATTCCTTTACGCGCATTTCTTAATTTTCTGATAGAAAACGTAACTTGTTGTTCGAATATGAAAAAAATACAATTCTCGCGGACAACTCCATTTGGAAATACATTTCATTCTGGACATAATCCAATCATCTCATTCATTCTATCGCAAAAGAAATCTCCAACATTACTAGCTAATAATGTAATATGTTATTCTTGTATAACTTTTCATGACCCTCCCCTCTCAAGCAGGAAATCGTAAGTTCCAAGTAGTTAGTACCTAATTATTATACGATACGCTTGGTAGTCAGTTTTTTTTTCTTTGTTCTTTATTAACAAATCTTAGGTGTAATTATTTCTAAAAGATGGAGTATGTTCTGTAAAGCTGTAGAACGAGGCACTTACATATGGTTTTGTTTGACGATTTAGCATGTAACTTTCTTACCGTTTTATTTTTTCCACTTTTTATTTATTTGGTTTTCCCAAGAATTGAAGGGTTTCCCTCCAATGGGATCCCTAGCAAAGGATTCGACGCCACAAAATCCCAAAAACAACATGGATAGATGCGCGGTGTTAAATTCAGATTTTAATGAAACTTGGTGAAAATGTAGATCTTACTATTTTCTTTTTTATCCGCCGAAATTCACTTTAAAGACAGGATATATATAATTCAAAAAAAAATCATATTGTTCTAAATAGAATTGAGGCACACAATCGTTTATATAAATTATTTTTTTCGTATTGATAAATATGATAAAAGTTTCGCTTAAATGGAGCATCCTGTATATACGTTGTGACGAACCGTTAACCGATCGCATGAATTTTTTTTATCTTTAAGCTAAAAAAGGAATAAAATTATATATGTGTACTTATGTAATGTTTTATTTTAAAACTGTTTTTGCCTCCATACGTCATGTACAAAAAAATGATACGTCAGACAAATTTTGGGTATATAAATCCGTGCAAAATTTCACTCTACAGGAGGTGTCTCCTGTCCTTTCCTGTATCTTTCGAGTAGATTTTGTTGACCTACTCCGACGGCCAGGTCTTCGTGTGTATCCCGTCCCACCGTACGAGAACAGTTCATTTTAGCAACTTATATTATTTATTTATTTTTATGTACTTCCATATTTTAGTATACTCTACATTTCCATCAAGGTTCATTATAGTCCGAATTTAACACCCGGATACTTTTCTTTGTCCTATCGTTATTACTATTGGGCTCTTGTAAACCGAAATAAAAGGCTGTTGATTGATTAAATGAGGCAAAATGTGCTTTTGTATACATTGTGTCGCATTTATTAAGCAATCCCCTATTTCTAGAGTCCAATATTGAAATAGCGTTTATATACACCGCATCCAAAGCTATTCCTCTTGATTGCTTACAATGTTATTGTTATTGAAGCTACAGAGTTGATTAAATTAATCAATTGTTTCTTGGGAACTTCCTAATTTAATCATATTGGTAACTTCAACGGACAATATTGAGCAAAGAACTTTGGAGACAGTGTATATTACGCGATTTCTTACCAAAGCGCCTCAAACAATAATGCCAATTTCTTCCGATTTTCTTTTTTTTAGAAACGAAACAGGGCAAACCAACGGCGGACTCACAACCTACGATACTGTGGCAGTGTAATCTCTAAAATGGCGGCCCATCTACCATCCGTCAAGGACAACACACTGTCGTCAAATTTTTTTAACTTCCCCACATTGAGTTTATTGATTTTATTCTATCGATTAAGACTTGTGTATGCTTAAATTATTCTATCCTTCTCTATCTCCTTGTAATTCAATTGTTTTCAAAAATATTCGTATAGTAGGATTTTTAAAACGAAACAAATTGGCAAACAGATGACAACTCAAAATTAATTTGATGAAGAAACTATATAAATTATCTTAATATTACGAATATTTTTTTTTAACAAACTATACTATTATCGTTAATTACCGTTATTTACGTTTATTTACCCGTTTTCCTTTTTTTAATAAAACTATGTTAAAGGCGATTTTTTAACAAGATAGAGAGAGTCGCAATTAAGAATTATTTCTCCTATTAGACTGAATGAAATATTTGTGACGGTTATTGTCTTTTATATATATGCGTGTATAATTAGAGATATTTTTCTAAAAAGTATAAGACTTATTTAAGAACGGGAGCACAAAATTTAACGTTTAGGTATCGTAGGGTAATTTCGATAGGATTTAGGGCGACCTCTCCTGTCGGTCTTGTTTATTAAATCGCCTTTGAATTATTTCATTCTTTTGTTTGATTCTTTAAGAAACAAAAACGAACGTTTGAAACACATTTTGCCATGTTCACCTAAGCAGAACCCCTTGTATACATATAGCGAGTTTTCTTTCCGTTACGTCAATTATTTGGATTCTTCTTTCTTTAATTATTTCCTGCATACTGTACGATGGCTCAATGTGTCTTGTGATATTTTGAGGTTTGTGAATTACGATGCAAATTGATTTTCGTTCTTTCGCCGATAAGTTCGTTTCAGTTGGTCGCGAAGAACAGAAAAAGCAAAAACGAACTATTCAATTTAGTTTAAATTAATCGATCCTACGAGCGAAAATCTAACGGAACCAACTGAAATATTCTAATTTATTATTGCGTTTGCTTCGTGTATCGTACCGAACGATTAGGATGAGACATGAGACAAGTTCACATTACGTACACGATGTAAGCCGCGGATTTTCCATCATCATTTCGATTTTATCGCTATTTTTAATATGTAGAACTCGGTTAGTTAGTTCTTAGGGTGTTCTAGGGTATTTTTAGCGTGATTGGCGAATTAATTCTTTTATTCCTCCCGATTTTGTCCCGTTATGATTTCAAATTTTTCCCGCCTTTTTTGCGATATGCGATAAAAAAAAGGTGTTTTCTGAAGGTTGTGCTCGCCAATCTACTGCGTATTTTTAAAAGAGAACAAGTAGGTGCGTAGTTGAACCGGCAATAGTTGTTTAGCGGAACTGCGATAGACTCGTACGTATGTCGCTAGATGGCGCTCCCATTTTAAGTGTTGATTGCATTTGCAGATTCTTTTTGATGCTATTTTTTTAGTCTCTTTAAATTAATTGAAGTACAACTTTGATCGCTTTATGATTGTCTTTTTTAATTCAAACAAGTATACAATATGAATAAAAAGATCCACAGCCCTAAAATCAAGGATATTCAACGTCAAAGTTGTACATCTCCGTTCAATATTAGCAAAGTTTTAGTAAATATTCGCCCTGTCCATTTAATAAACATTTCTAGCAGTGCTGCAAGTCTATTGCAAGCTATATCTGAACTATATTAAGGAAAAAATATATCCATATATCTGTATTAATTATTAATAAATTAAATTTAAAAAATAGTAACGTAAGGTTTATTAAATGTGGTTTTATCAATAATTATTGCGATAATATAACATTATTAATTGAATAACTTTACCAGTTTAGCGCATGCGTATTTAATAACTATTCATATATACAATACATAGATATTTATCCAGAAAGATGATTGGTACCTAATCGTACAGCTCTATTTTGAAGTTGAAAACAGAATACGATCGTTTGGGGAACAATGAAGGAAACAATGAAAAGGAAACAAATGAAGGAAACAAATGCGCGAGTTGTACGATTCATCCTAAAGGAATGAAAAATATTCAAAGAAATATTCATATTTTATACGTATGTGTGCATTTAAATGTTACATTTTAGGGATATTACTCTTTAAAGCATAAAAAAATTAAAAGTACTACACGTCTCGGTGTCCACTGTTTTTTGAAAGGATAAATTTGCCTTTTCCTTCCTTTTCTAATACGAGCACCTTCTTCTAACATATCTATTTTTTGAAAATTATTAATCGTAAAATCTACACCCTTTTTAATCTATTTAACAAAATATATCACGCTCCAAAGGAAAAGCATTTTTATCTCTTCGGAATCGGTTCATGCGACGTGTCGCGCTAGTTTTCCAAATACGAAAAGTAACAAATTTTAAACTAAAATTAAGTAAATTAAATACCTACTCAAGAAGTTAAATTTATTATAACGTAATAATAATATTAACCATGACTCTATATATTTTAAGCAAGAAGAGAAATGGAAACAATCTTTTCAATTCTCATTTTTTTTTTGTTCGTTACGAATAATTTAGCTTGAAAACCCGAATTATCTTCTCTATGAAATATGAAATAATTTCAAATATTTCCTTCAATTTTGAACCGCTTTGTGTATGTGAGTGAAAAGTATTTTCTACGATTTGCGGATTTTAAATTGGTAGGTCCGGCAATGAATCATATTTGTTAAACGTTTAGCAGAGAAATAAAAAATGTCCGAAACTGTTAAATCATGGGCGTAGTTAGAATTTAGCTCTGCTTGTCCCCCGTCTGGCTACGCCCGTGTATCAAATTTTCTCGAAATTAAGGAAAGATTTGAAAAAAATACAGAAAGCGATAATTCTTTCGAAAAAAAAAGGCGAATGTACGATCTCTATCGTGTTATACATTTAATATAGCCATATTACATTGTGACAAATGATTGTAAGTAAGCACAGTTCCTAAATACCTAAAGAATAAGCCTATTTTTTTCTTGTTTTGCCACTTTTTTTTCGAAAGAACATCGTAAAATAACAAAAAAAAAAACCTGTCCCTGCATCTTTACTAAACCCTCACAATCTTCAATATTTGCGTCCATAGCCTACATCTCCTCTCTTCTTTTCTTTTAAATTTACTTATTATTACATAGAGGATTAAACAATGATTGCATCTCATTTAGCAACATACTAGTCATTTTTTTTTTATTAAAAATTAATTTAATTTTTTTTTGTGCTTTAACTTCTGCTATCATTCAACGCGCTTCTTTTGTTTCAGTTAAAAAGAAAAATAAAAAATAACTGATTAATTAAAAACTGTACCCCGCAAAACAAATGAGAAGCAATCATTCGATCTGTTACAGATAAATCTAGATACCTATGTGGGTATTTTCCTTTTTTTTTTCCTTTTGAGCAATGCTGTATAATCAATTCGTTGTGATTTTATTTTTTAGTTTTTAGTTGCGTTTAGTGTTAATTAAGTTTAATAATTTTAATTAATTTTTTTTTACCTCTTAACAATTAAGAATAGATCTAGACTTATGCCATTATTAGATGTTTTATAAGTGTGCTATACTATACATATTATTGAATATTAACAAAAAAAAAATGATTATATGATTATATGATATTATTAACCCTAGCCATGTAGGAACTCCATGATATCAACCTAACGATGTAATGGATAGTATATAAACAACATGCTTTATTTTGTAAAAGAATCATCAATATGTTTGCTGTTTGTATTTGCTTATATTCTGTACGTATCGCCCTCTTTTTATTAGCACTATTTATTATTGCTTTTTCTCTCGGCTAACATTTATGATCATTATATTCTTAATGATTGCGTATCGTATATGCCTATTTATGAATATTAATAACCCGCTTTTGTGTAATAATATGCTTTTTTTGATGTCTTTTTTTCTATACGTATATACATATATATTTCACATCCACACGTAAGATATCATTCTATTATTTAGTTTTGAAGGATTGTTTGTTCTGTGAATATTTTTATACATGTAAGTGCGATTGTTGATATGTAATATTTGTTTCTGTTTTTGTATGTTGTAATGGTTCCGATCTACTTCGTACACCTGTAATACCTAATGAATTTATAAAACGTACTATTATCGTAATTTTGTTTACCAGTTCAATTAATTTTACGACTGCTGTTTTATTATTATTACAATTTTGAAATCGCACTTTGTTTGTAACCTTGTACCAAAGTAATGTTTTAAACTTGGGTTTAATAAAATTAAACTAAGAGGCAAAAAAAAAGTTAAAATATTGGTTGTTTTACTCATTTCGTCCTATTTGAAAACCTTAATAATCGTCCCGGTCTTGTCAACTCCATTGACGGAAAGCAAAATTCAAGACAAAAAACGTACTAATCTTCGATTTTAAGAACCTTTATTTAGTTAGTATTAACATTATATGTACAAGAAATTTCTTAAACGAGAGTACGCAGAATCACTTAAATACCTAAAGCCTTAGATAATAATTTCGGTATCACCTAATTCCTCCTCGGATGGCAGTATAACTTTGCTTGCATCAACTAGATTAGGATCAACTAAGAGCAAACCTTGTGCTTCCCTACGTCTCAGCTCTAAGAAGGCCTCTCGTTGAGACCAATCCCTTAGATTGTAATCTGGCATATACATGAACAGATATCCTACGCCTACCAAGCATAAGGTTACTGACGCAAAGAATATCGAGTGCATGTTTCTTCTGTCTTCTGTCTCCGATTTCTTATCGAAGCCATAGCTCACCCAGTTCTTGCTTACGGCTGGAGTGGAAGCGGCTTGACTTTGTCCCCCGGTTGTGGCAGTTGCTGTGTCGCTATTTTTCTTTGATGTAGATATTCCTCGCTGATTTAAAGCGGGAATTATCCTCTTCATCAAGAAAGAGGATTGTAAACGAATAACATTTGCCATTATTTTACGTAAATAGCGATTTCTTTAGACTAAATTAGAGGTTATTGTTCATCTGTTATGTCACTTCTGTCAAATATCAAATTTGGTAGAGTAGCGTTCAGTTAATTGCAAAGATAGGCCCGATCAGCTAGTTTTAACGATTTAATTTTATTTGATAAACTTTATAAATAAAAAGGTGTTTAATAAGATTAATGTTACGGCAATGGGCATTTAAAGACCTTATGGCTTTAAATTCGATCAATATTTTTGTAATAATAAATGAATTTTAAATTATTTTGAAACGATGCGATTGGTTGAATCGCTTTGAAGCGAGCACATTCAAAACCTTATTGCTGCATTTTCTAAATTGAAATAATCTTAAATATTTCAAATATATTTAATTAAAGATTAATAGTATATACATAATAAATATCTTCTTAAATACTATATAATAAGCAATACATATATACTGTAAAAACGTCAACAAAATCTTCAATTAATAAATCTTCGTCTAATTATCTACAATCGTCAAGGTTTTATATATGCAAGCTTATGTGATGGTAAAGATTCCCTCCCATATCTTCTCTTTGCTTCCAGCATAAATGCCCCTTCCATTTGCTTCACTAACGTTTTGAAAAACATATTCGCTAGTTGATAATGTAGTTTCGATTTAAATTCAAAGTCTATAGAAAAATCAACGATACATGATTGCGGATTGCTTTGTAACCCGGGACTGAATTTCCAACATGTTTCTAAATAACTAAATAATCGTCCATCACTACAAATTGCTCTTACTAAGTACGGTTTAGCAAGCTGGACATCTGAGGTATAGCTTTCACAAATCGGAGGGAAACCAATTTGTAACTCGGCAATTAATCTCTTATGATTCTCGTAAAGGACGGTCGATGTTTTGCAGAAAGGTATGAACTCTTTATAATTAGCCACATCGGCGACTACCCGATACATTTGTTCCATTGAAAACCTGCAAATTATTAATGTCAATATTTGACATTCTTCTCGGAATGAATGCATTTCAAGGTAACGTTTTCAGTACCCGACTAATTTTCTTCCGTAGTATTCTTTCCTCTTTTCCATCTTGTTACCGAATTGTCTCGCTTGTATACTACATCTTAGTGAGCATGTGGAATTTTGTAGGAGGAGGTTTTCTGTATTGCTAAAATTGTTAAAATCGTATCAGACAAGTAACATATTTCAAATGTTTCATAATGAAAATCGGAATAGGATGAAAGGATACAGACTTACGTTAATATCTTGAGAATAATTCTCGCTGGATACATTTTGAATAAATTATTATTAAACTATTATCAGGGATAGTTTAAAATTGGTAATATTTTAAGGTTAGAATTCCATCAATTGCAGTTCACTGCTGACGCCAAAGAATAAAATACGATTTGAATTTTTACTACTTAAATTATGCGTGTTGCCAAGCAGGGAATGGAAATGAATTTTTTTAATTTATTTGAGAACCGTGTTTCCTGTAAATGCATAGAACAGTGGCTTAAAGGCACTTTTCCTTCATTTTCTTTTTTATTCGAAATCAATATAAAATACTTGCAGCTTTTTATTCAAAATAATCATGTTTTACATGATGCCCAGAATATTTTCAATTAAATTTTCATTTAGCGCCATTTACTCCAACTTGTTTACCTTCACGTTCTCCAACCACAAAATCCACTAGCATAAAAATCACTAAACACAAATACAAACAAATAAAGCTAGTGATTATTTTATCCTAGAAACTGATAATTATCCTTAGAGATATCTCGGTATCATTGTAAGATTATATTTAAAATTTGCTGATAATTGGTAATCTCCAATTTCCTCGCTACTTTCAAGACGCAAGTTTTTGATTTTCAGATATTGGTGCCCCTTAAAAGTGAAATAATTCAAATTTTCTTCAACTTACCTTACATACACTTATTGCCTTTATATTTATTCTAATTTTCTAGAGCTACAAAAAAAAACGTCTCACGTGCAAGATATCGGTTTAATTTGTAACATCTCAACGTCAACATCGGTAGCCTTCGATTAAGAATCGTCGGCAGAACAAATCGACAATAACTTTTATGCCTACATTAATTGTTAATTGCTTTTATTAAGGATATACTGAATAAATTTGCACAAGTGCTATTTTTTTTTAAGCAAAATACATAGAACGGTGGCTTGAAAGAGCGTTTCCTTGCAGTAATTTCTTTTTACCCAGAATAATGGTGCTGAAAATAGGTTTTATATAATGCCCAGAATGTTTTAAAATTAGTTGGTAATTGGTAAAATAATATCCGAAACTCTTGACGCATGGGCTTTTGATTTTTAGAGGTTGGTCACCTTTAGAAGTGAGTGGTTAGAAGCTGAAGTTCGTGCAAATAAAAGCTTTTAAGCTAATTATAATTGTTCTAACTTTCCTTCTCGTTTTATTTTTATATTTAATCTAATAACTTTTAGAGCTAGAAATTAAAGAATTTTACTTGCAAGTTATCAATTTTATATTTTAATATCATATTCGTCAATGGGAAGGATCATCGGCTGAACAGGCCTCTTTACTAACGATGTACTGATTGTATGTAACGTTCTATAGAACATAGAACAAATTTGCAAAACAAAGTAGATAAAACAAAACGATAGCGAAAGAACAACTATTTTAAAATTAGACTTCATATTGAAATGTTGGATTAATTTCAATTTAATTTGTATTTAGCGCCATTTTCCCCATACCTATTTGATATGCGCATCTACCAACCCAACTTTACTAAAAATTCCCCAACGCAAAAATCACTAAATACCAAAACAAATAAATAAAGATAGTTGTTTATTTTATTCTAAAATTAGGTAATTTTCTCCAAATATCTGGATATCGTCATAGAATAATATTGAAAATTAGCTCCGAATTAATAAAATAATACGCTAATCATCTCAAACTTTCTAAAAACAAAAGAATTACAATGTCAAAAGCAGTCCCTACGAAGAAAAAGGTTAGTATTATCAAGACTACACCAGTATTCTTAGCTTCATCCTTGTAAATTTTAGACGTCGGGTCAGAGCTCTACCGAGAGCTCTTCTGGAAGTACTTCGGATAGCTCTACAAGCAGTTCATCGAGCAGTGGATCGGATTCATCCAGTTCTAGCGATAGTGATACTTCATCGTCGCATTCGAGTAAAGCACAGTCTGAGACTGAGCAGCCAAAAAAGCCGATGCCAGTTCAGAAAACTGCACGTAAAAGTAACGAAAATAAAACGGGCAACAAAGGTATTGAGAAAATCCTTGCGAAAACCAAAGCCGCACCAACAAAAGTGCAAAAACCATCTACTAAATCCCATATTTATTCATCGGAAGAGGAACAACCAACTAAACCAGTCAATAAAGCACTTGCTAAGAAGAAAGTTCTACCAAAACCTAAAGTAATACCAGCAACAGGCAAAAATGGAAATGCTATTCCTGGAAATAAGAACGTTACAGGAGGTAGTAAAGGGGTAGCTGGTAAGATTGCTGTTTCAGCTAAAAGCGGTGCTAGCAAAGGATTACCTGTGAAAACTATCGCTGCTAAAGGTAATGCTGCAAAATCACAAGCTAAGGGAAAAGAAAAGGCAGTGAAAGGAATGAAAAATAACATTGATAAATCTGATTTAAATAAGAAGAAAAGTATATTTTCTCCGGAAAATAGTTCGGAATCCGAAAACGATTCTAAACATTCAATGAAAGTCAAACCAACTCCAGCCAAACCACGACCGAAAGCAACTGCGAAAGCTATAGAGAAACCTAAACTGCAAGAAGTGAAATTAAAATCAGAATTAAAACCTGGACCGAAATCTAAAGCAATAGTAAGCAGTGCAAGCTCAGGCTCAACAAGTTCCGAATCCAACAGTTCCAGTACCGATAGTGATACTAGCATGGAATCTTCATCGAGTCGGAAAGATTCCGCGAAGAAAGCAGCTAAGAAACCCATCTCAAAGGAGGTTAATTCGGATTCAGAACCTGACATGCCAAACAGTAAACAAGTAACAAGAAAATTGACAAGATCCGCTAGCACGAGGAAATCAAAACATGTCGTTGGTAAAACCGTTTATTCGGATACAGATTCCGATACGGAAAGCACTAAACGTTCACTGAGTAGATCCCCTGTGAAAAGAGCTCCGGTTACTACTAAGGGGAAAACGAAGAACAAGAAAAGTGATGTTAAAAGGAGTAACGAGATTATAATTGAGGAAAGGATGTGTCCGATCGAGAGTTGTAATAGCTTGGGACATCTTGGGGGTCGGTTGGATAAGCACTTTACTGTGGATGCTTGTCTCAATTATCACAATTACACGATTGTTGATTGTAAAGAGTTGGTAAGTATTAAAAGTGAAAATAGTAACAAAACATATGGGTTCAAGAATGTTGTTCTGTTTATAATTTAATTATTAATTTAAACTATTATTTGTAAAAAATTTTAATTCCGTCAATAATATTTATTCAACAATATTTATATTTACATGATATAAAAATAATGTTTTCCATAAAAATGAGTTTTACCTAAAAAAAAATGTAAAAAATATGTAAAAAAAATATGTAAAATGTTTTATGGTAAAACAGAAATAAGACAAACGATTTTAACGTGAAAAACCGCAATTTTTTTTAATGAAGCTCCCCATTTAGGAGTGTTGGGGACGTTCAGGGATGGTCAGCGGCTTGACTAAGCAAAACTACGCCAGATGTCAGCACGGAGTAAATCTTTGAATAAACCTCTACTTTCAACTTGGCCTCGCGCTTGTCCTTGAGTTTCGTAAATACAAAAAGTAGGTTTGTTCTTGGACAAAAATAATAAAAAGTAGTTTTATTAATTCAACGTTTTAAAATTAATAACGACCATATTTACTTATCTTCTCCGACACTGCTCTCTGCTACTGCTGTAAAGTATTAGAAAAAGATAATTTTTTTTCTTTTCTTGGTACCTGGTCGCTAAACCTAAAATCAACAAAACCATAGAAGAAACCATAGAAGAAATACTTGAAGGTCAAAAATAAAATTTAAAGTACGAAAAATTCGCCTGTTGCCTACTTAGATTACGTAATCTACATAGTTTACATTAAAATGTAGACAACCCTTGTTTACGCGTCGGGGCACATCTCTCCTTGAAACTTTTTAGACTACCCCCGTACTCATACTCGTATAAAAAATCATGTTTATTAAGAAAACTATTGTTTTTTAGAATTTTAAAACATTCCATTATATTCCCTTTAGTAAAGGAATAAAGTTGCTTCACTTAACTAAAGTAGAAGACATTCTGCCTTCAAAAGATCATCCCATTCCCACCACATGTTAGTAAATCTCTTGTTATCCTAGCTCACCGAGAGGAGGAAGCGTGAAGAAATTCGCAAGAAGCAAATCGAAGCAATGAAGAAATCCCCGCGTGCCCAAGCCATCCAAGATCAAAAGCTCTACCAGCAAAAAATCAAGGACATCAGGAAATTGAAACTCGAACTCCCCGAAGACGTGAAACCTCACACGGACAAGAATCGCGAGCCGGACTTGGGCAATTTCGTCTCCGATTACGACCTGAAACTCTTCAGGGACGCCCAGGCGATAGCCAGCGAGAAGATCGAAGACGAACTGAAGACGCAACCGAACACCAAAGGCACCAAATACATCGAGATGGGCAAGTTCGAGATGGAGGTGTGGTATCAGAGCCCTTATCCGGAGGATTACGCCCGCTTACCTAAGCTGTACATCTGCGAGTATTGCTTGAGGTATATGAAGTCGCGTACAATCCTCCAGAGACACGTGCATAAATGCGTTTGGAGGCATCCTCCCGGGGAAGAGGTGTACAGGAAGGACAAGATTAGTGTGTGGGAAGTGGACGGTAAACGTTACAAGTGTTATTGTCAGAACTTGTGTCTGTTAGCGAAATTCTTCTTGGACCATAAGACTTTGTATTACGATGTTGAACCGTTCTTGTTCTACGTGATGACTTTGGTGGATAACGAAGGATGTCATACTGTTGGGTATTTCAGTAAGGTAAGTGCAAAATTCAACACTTCAACACAATAAACTAGCTGTGATGTGTTTATAATCGTACAGTTAAAATAAAATAATTCTCCAAAGAATAGCGTCGGCAACGTTGTTTTTTTTTGTTAGTGAAATGAAAACTATTTTAAGAACGTTTGGATTTGATGAACATAACATTTGTTTTTTTTTTAAATCAGCCTTGCCACCAAAAGTTGAACGAAAATAGATACAGGCGCAGCCACCAAATTTACATTCATTGCTTTTTAACAATAAAAGGAAAGCGTTTAATATTATACTCTAGATATTAAAAAATTGCACTAATAAGGGAGCACCGACATCCCGAAAATTCAAATTTCGATAATGGCTGAATCCCCCGATTTTGGGGCACAGCGCCCCATTAAATTTTGAAACAATGGCTACACGGATACTGCGGCGCACGGACAATCGAGATTCTACTGTATGTACAACAGTTGAAGACTATTAACATTTTTTTTTAATTTCTTATAATCTCTTCGGTTCTAACATAAACAAATTTCAATATTTCGCCGGTTATTTTTATTTTGTATTTACGGCAATGCTATTCTATCTTTAAAGAGAAAAATACAGCTGACACAAATTAGAACACACCAACAGATAGCGGATTACCAACGTAAAAAAAAAAACTTGCAACTTTATAAAGTAAAAACTGCTGCGTCTATAGAGTTGTGTAATTCCCCCCTTTATACATACATGGTGCATGCATGTATAATTCCTTTCTCAACAATGCACGCTTGAATGAAGTATCAAGTCCCTCACATATGTTCACCGACGCACAAATTACGCACAATAGACGGCGGCGGAATTACGCGCTTCCCTTTCGCCGACGATAGAGGGCGCCGTTCGTACGCGCTTTACCGTCGACCGGCCCTCCCGGCCAGACGCTCGGGTCGACGACCCGCCCCGTTCCCGTCCGTCGCGACGCCGCGCCGCAATCGTTCGCGACCGACGGAGAGAAGCCGCGAGACGAGTCGGGGCAGATCCAGCGCCATCGTCGGCGACCCGCATCCCGGAGCGAGGCCGGACCGACGGGATGTGATTGACCCCGGTTGAGGCCGTCAGAATCTTCCGCATGCACACGACGCGGACTTTCGACCATTTAGGTGATACTTCATCGGAAGAAGGGTGTTGTTTTTTAAAATGGCAGGAAATGTATCGGCTTAAATTGTGAAGTAATGAATCAATCGAAAAATCAAAAAAGAGAAAATTCAAGAGATTTACAAGTTTAAATCTGGCAAGTTTTTTTCGAGCTAAGGTAACACAATAGTTTCTAAAATATTGCACAGCTAACAAGTTTCATATGAATGAAATATTTAAAAAAAAATTCTTATACAACTACCTTCTTTTCTCTTTTTTTAGTGTTAGCTAACTTCGGAGATGTACAAGTTAGTCGCGGCCATTAGAAAACAATCCAGAATTGGTGAAACATTGAATTTTTCCGTTCCAAATAGGTGAGGATTTGAATTGTTCCAGTAATGAGCATTGTGCTTGTTCGACAGTTCATTTCTTGTAAATTTGGCTTCATTCGTTCAGATAATATTGTCCAAAAATAATTCGTGTTCTTGAGACCATATTAAGGTAACTATGATTTTGATTTTTTGCTTTGGCCGATCCCAAATTTGTCAAATTCTGCATTATTCGATGTAACTTGCGCTGCAATCTACCATCTAGCTCTAGAAAGAGGTTGCCGATATTGGATATAGGTGCACATTCGGTCGATTTCCGGATTACAGGCCATGATAACCTTTTCCGGCCTAAATTAATTCTTTTTTAATAAACGCTTAGGTGACAAAACGAAATACAAATTATATCATTTTTTTTGGCAACACTAAGACACTGGCGAGCTGTGAAATAAATAACCTTGAAATGAGGGAACTACTAGGCCAGAAAAAGCAACACAAGCCCTCGCTCAAAATGTTACAAAAAAATCTGGACAACTTTTTTTTTTTTTATTTTACGATAAACTTACAAAGAAAAATGTTTACGTTGGAAAAAAAATAAGGGGTGGAAGTTGTGACTAATTTATATTGCCACCTACGCAGATTAATACGTACATTATAGAATAGAGCAAGTATTATGTATTGATCTGATAAAAGATGGCAGCACGATACGTAATAAAGTAAATTGTGCGGGAATTATTTAGTTTAATATTAAATTAATTCGCCTTAAAGATGAAGTGGATACAACGTGAATTACTCCTAGTTTTTACGATTTACGTTAAGTGTACTAAATACTACGAAACTACTTGGCAGAACGTAGGCATTAATGAAAAAAAACTCCGATTCTAAACTAGAAAACCCTTTCGCTTCCAGCTCCGCTTTTTTCCCGACGCGTTGTAGGCCTCAATGAATGTTCTATCGAGCGTCGCCGGTAATTTTTTTTGCGCCGTCGGCTCACAAAAGAGCATAAGTCCTTTCAGCAAAACGCTACATGCATAACTCTACGGGGCGATAATGAAAAAGCGCACGGGCTAGACGTTTGCCGTTTGCGTAGAACGGGACGGATATAGGAAGAACGAGGAGCGACATACAGGAGACGTTTTGGGGTGAGGAAACGATCCTCCCCTTTCCGCTCCTAGCCCCGGAATAGGCGGTCGTATAGTTGTAAATGTAGAGACTATAGAGGATGGACGTTTCGGATCGATAAACTCCGTCCCCGAAAATCTTGAATTATGCAGTTATATTGGCGCAATGCGGGGTGGTGTCTCTCTTCCGCGATACAATGTCTATAAGCCGCGCTTGTCGGGGTGGGGGGAGACGTACACATACGTTTGATGCGTAAATACCGGTTTGTCGTAGCTAAGATCGAATCACTTCAATCCATAAAGTTTTCAACATTATCGTTTGAAAGCTATTCGGAATTTTTATTCAAAAATATTAAGTATTAAGTTGGTCGTGATGTAACTTTCAAGTTACTAATGTTGTTAAGTTAACATTGTAGTCGTTTTTTTTTTATTATTGTAGAGGAGTAAAATCAAAAGAAAAAAATTAGAGAGACAAATTTGAAAAGCTTTTATTAGATAACCAAACGGATAATGAAAAGGTTGTTTAACTTCTTCGGCAAGATTTTATAAGAAACAAGTAAATCTGTAGGCAGAAATGTGATAAACGATATTATTGATGTTTTACCTTCGGATATAGCTGATTATTATCCAATAGCACCATTTAGCTTCTTATTACAGGATAGTCTTATACAGTTTATTAATAATAGCTGATCAACACCTACACGTAATCTAGCTACGTCCTCGGTTAAAAGGTTCGTGGGCGGGAGGGAGATGGAAAACGGGCGAAAACATGCAAACTAATAATATAACTATTGAATGTCGATCAGACCGCCAAGTTCTGCAAGGTGGTTGTAACTCACCATTAATATTGTATGGGTAGGTTCGACGTAACAGATGTTCACGTTTGGACGTTCATTTGGTAACATTTAGAGGTAAATAATTCTTCAATTACCAGCAATAAGCAGATTGTAAATCTTTGTGTGAAGCATTCAATCAACCGCTATTAATTTAGTGAGAAATCTTGAGATCGTCTGCATATAACGAACAGATGGAGGACCTCCGAACTTGCATCGATTAACAGTTAACATGACATGGAGCTTAACTGTATGACGAGTTTTTTTTTAATTCAAAACTTTCTGTATTTCCTTCGCTCCACCGCTTATACATATCTCCGTACAATGCCCCAAAATCGACTCCTTTCCTGTCCTCTCTCACCTTAACGTTGAAGAGACTGGTTTCATCCCGGATTTCGGTGACCGCGGACTCCGGTCGACAACCCTGGACTCCGGAACGCCGGTACACAAGGTTCCCGTCCGGGATGCGTCGCGTTCTCTTTACGTTAAAGCGTCAGAATGGAGGGTGAGAACCTCTTTTCCTTCCCGCCAACCCCCCCTGAGAACGATGCGGGAAACGCGTTTGCGCACTGTATTCGCATTTGGTCATTCATCCCGAGCGTAAGGGAGGTCTAGACTTCGCTACTTGGTCCGGACGCATCGGTTCCCCTAAATATTCGCCCAAGAAAGGGAAGAGTATGAACGGGAAGAGCAGTCGGTGCATGTCTAATTTCACCTCTCCCTTCAATGCTGTCTCGACGTTATTCTCCGTTTTAATTTGTGGGGTTTTCGCACCTAGCGGAACATGTCGGTATGATGGTATTGTGATGTCGTCTCCTTTCGAGTGGATGCGTGTATTTTTTGTGATTTTGGAAGGGGTGAAATGAGGTGTGGGGTTAGAAGCAGACGTCTGAATAGTTGAGGCAATTGGTTAGGGGTAACTCTATTTCTGTAATCATATATTTGCCAATTATCAGAGAAATGTCCTCAACATTATCGCGAACTGCTTATCATTTGAGAATTGAACGCGAAAGGGATATTAGCAGAGTTCGTGCGACGACTGCTAAGCCATAATAAGCAGAACCAACCTCGCATGGACGTCCGATTTTCTTTGTAAACCAAATAACAATTATCGGTAATGTATAATTTTACGACTAATTTAAGTTGTTAACTTGATTAAATTCGCTTAAGAGGGCGGCCGATAGCGTATACCCAGCACTGTACATACGTACTGAGTACGTACCCACGTGCATCGCAAACGAGTTAAACGAACCTCGCTTCAAACGGGAAGTGATCCATCGAAAGCTGGACTTCCCAAGCTTCGAAGAGCGCGAATTCCAAGACGATGACGTTAGCAGGTCGACCATTAGAGAAAGACGCAGGTAGACGTCGAAAAGCGGCTGGCCATATATGGACCTGCAATCTGCAGGTATCTGCACGAGCTACGTCATTCGTGAATAAGTGTACCATTATCTTTCTTAAATTTATTGACGATTTGCGATTTTGCTGGCGGAAAAAAAATCGTGATTGCAAAAACGAAAAGAACTTTATGTTGTTTGTAACGTAAGAAGTACGTACATCGTTGCTTATTTAAAATATGGGAGGTGTAAGGTACCACCGGCCCCCGTTATTTATTTGTTCTGGAAATCATTCCCGTCATCCTTAGCTAACAAAAAACAATATCTTATAATTTTCGAAATATTCACAAAAATCTAAAAAATCGAGGGATTCACCCGCTAAGACAAAATAGGTTTTTCTTATACCGCATGGATAATGTTTCAGTGTCTACAGTTTCATCGAAATCTCCAGTATTCTCGGTATTTATACGTTAAGACACTGTTAATAGACATCCTGTACATATCGTTTTGCAGATAAAAGAATTTTCCCACTTTGTCTACAGTGCATGAATCTATTACACAACGCAATCTGTGTGTAATTGCATTTCAACATAAGATTTAATGCTTTCGTGGTGAAACGGATTTGGTACACTGTTGCTCATTGACGTTCGGATGTTATGCTAAAGTAAAAGTCTTTGTGGTAATGCTTAAAACTTTTTCCCACGTCTTAATATGTCCAATGTGCTTATTGTAGTACATTTTTTTTAACATATCTTAGCTTCGAAGGAAATCTTATTTCTTCGCAGCTAGTTCTGAATGCTCTCCTTTTTCCAACTTGCGGTAGGACGTTGAATTAATTACAATAACTTGCGTTATCCATAACTATCACAAATGGCTTTTCAAGATGTCTTAGGAGCCGATCCTTAAACCAATCAATAACATAACACATCAGAAAATGCCTAGAAACAATAACCAAAAAAATAATGCTAAGATAGCTTAGCTTTGGCACTAGAAGGCGCCAAGAAATGTCGGGTTTGTCGTTTTGAAAGTTATGATATTAACTGTGAGGCAACAGCGATAGAAGGTAGAGATATGAAAAATACTCTCGAAACCACGCTGATGACGCCGGGTAGGCAGAAACATGTCCGTGTGTTAGTGTATTTTTTTCTCTCTTCTTTTATTGCGTTTGCCGTGAATCATTCCATCCATACCATGAGGAAACTAAGCTATCTCAGCATTATTTTTTGGTTATTCAATCAATAACATGTTTATTATTCTTTTCTCCTCGATGGTCGTAGTTTTTAGTGTCCGAGCAAAATATCAGGCGTGTATCAGATGTAAATCCAACGATATGTAGTAGTTGTGATAAAGCCTAAATTGGTCTAACGAAAAGACCGGTAAGCACCGGATTTAATGAGCACGTTAGGTGCTACAGATACGGTAGGATAGAATAGTCATATCAACAACGGTGTATTTTAATACCAATAGTTGAATTAGAATAGTTGAATAATTAATTCCAGTAATCTATAACTACCAATTATAACATAATTGATCCCATCAAAAGCCATCTTCCTTCCATTTATATCGTTCCAACTATTAGAAGCGGTAGTGTACTTCAATAACGGGTGGAATAAACTCAATTAACTCGAGATCGCGTAATGCACTCTTCGAAAATTAAAACCGCCTCCCGAGTTCTTGCGCAGAGGAAGAAAAAATCCAGAATAATTGTGAACGTGTTAAGTAACTAATTGTCCAATAAGCACGGAGTAGTTGTGAAATTCTATCGGTATGGTGTTATTTCCTTCTTTGGTTCTATTGGAAATACATCGAAGAAATCGAAGGTTTCTTTATCTAGTAAGTGCATCGAAGTAATAATCCCGCTAATTGTATGAACAATGTTGGCAGCTATACAATTAAAAGGTAATAAATCGTACAATATTGCACTTCTTTGTGTGAGCTGTTGTTTCACGTAAAGCATGGTTCGTAAGATCGTGAAGCAGCGAAGGAATTAAAATCATCGAGGCGATGCAGAGTTGTTTTTCAAGGAAGATGCCGAATTCAGAACAAGATTGTTTGAAATTCCCTCCCGCACACCCAAAATTCTATTTCTCAATTGTTACGCATCACTATTTCGAAACTGTCCCTATGCTCCTGCTACCAACTGTCGAATCGAAGAATAAAACCTAAAGTTCGTACTGACTAATGGTACGGAATGTTGCTGTTATAAGTATTATATGCGCCGCCGTACACTACACGTCGCCTTCTCCGAAACCGTAAAAACCTCAGCCATCGCTTGCCGCGCATTCCTGGGATGCTTAAGCAAGATTTAATTCGGTGGCCTTGCATTTTAGCGAGACTCTGCCTGTGCACGAGGAATTTGTTCGTTCATCCGGCCGCCGTAACGTTCTCGCGGGAATCTGGTACGAATCTTATTGTTTAAAATACGAATTTGTAACAAATTAAGAGGAGAAATACGACAACGTCGAGATGGGTGCAATTCTACTAAATGTAAATCGAGAATGTACCAAATAATTTAGTCCGGACCTGTTGCGCGTATATTACATATACACTTAGTGGGAAACTTACTAAACGAGTAAATGAAAAATAAAACGGTGTGATCTTATAAGGGACGATCCCGAATCCGGAAATTCCAAAAATTATGGAATTTTGGAAATACACTCTCCGACAAAAACTTAGACGCGGTAAGATGTTTTACGGGTTTTCAGGGTTACAACATTTCTTTGCGAAACTAGCAAGATGTCTAATTAAGTTTTTATTCATAAAAGTAAAATAAACTTAAAAATATCTCCTCCAGTAATGTATGAACTAAATAATGAATTATTACTCCGATGTTTAAACAATTTCTGCGACAAAAATTTAGACGCTATGTTGCAAATTTAAAACAAAAATCAACAAACGAGTGATCAGTAATTCGTAGATCCTCCATTGTTGTTAATCACTTCCAATAGTCTGTTGTTAATAGATTTATATAAATTTAACACGTAATTTTGAGGGATATTCTGCCATTTAGTCACTATTGAAGTTTTCAGTTCCTGTACCGTGAAATATTGACGCCCTCCGCCATAAACGTGACGTGCCAATTCACCCCAAATGTTTTCAATAATGTTTAAGTCTGGTGACCGCGCCGGCCACTGTAAAGTTTTAATCTTTCTCCCTTTAAACCATTCAGTAATGGTTTTTGCTTTATGAATTGGCGCGTTATCTTGCTGAAAAACAAAATTGCGCCCGGCCCATTGGTTTCCAAAACGTCGAAGATTGTCACGCAATAAGTCTGTATACGTCACAGATGTCATTTTGTTTGTGCAAAAACACTATCCCACTTTTATCGCGAAATCCAATCGCTGCCCATATCTTCACAGATCCACCCCCTAATTGTCTGGTCATTTTTACTTTTGGTTCCTTTCTCAGATCATGATAATAATGCGAGTACCAATCCGGTCCGTCCAAATTAAAACGTTTCTCATCGGAAAATATAACTTTTTCCCATTGTTTCTTCCAGGATACGTGTTCTTCAGCAGATCTTAACCTCGCTTCTTTGTGTTTCGTCGAAAGTGGCGGTTTTCTCAACATTTTCTTCCGTGATATTACCGGTGACGCCTTTAAAATCCTTTGAACATTACGCACGTCCGTTTGTACCCCCGCCTGTTCTGCAATAACTCTCGCCGACGCAGAAGAATTGGATGCACACCGCAATATCATGCGTTTATCCCGCTCACTTACAGCTTTCGGTCGCCCCTGGCCTTTTGGTTTGCCGTAATTTTCCGGATCTTTTAGGAAATTTCTAACGGAATGATCGCTTCTTCGTAACCGACGAGCAATTTCCTTCTTACTAACACCATCCTGGTGCCAGGCTAGAACTTTACCCCTTTTTATCACGGATAATTGCTTTTTTCTACCCATATTGCAAACACTTTATAAAATATAATTTCTCGTGGTGAAATGCGTACACTTTACCAACACAACCGCTGCATATAAAGAGAAGTATCAAATTAAAACATTTTCGCTTATATTAATGTAATAAATGCAGAGGGTGTAAATTTTTGTCGCATTTAAAATTCCTATCTTGATCTGGGAAAATCTCAATTACGCCGCATAAAGCAATAAATACCCAGAAATATCTATAAATGGACTATTTACATAACAAGTACTAATAACCCTCATTTACATTTTATATAATAATGTCTATAAACTTTATTTCGTAAATAAAAACGATACCGCGTCTATGTTTTTGTCGGGTAGTGTAAGTAGATAAATAGGTAGGTATGAAATGTTCTTTTCTGCGGAAAAGCAGTCTGGGTGAGCGAAATGACATGTTCCCAGTTTTATAATTTTTTGAATAGCCGAATTTAAACGTGGTCGTACCAACTTGGTTGAGTCTTGTTACAGGATATCGTCGGCTTGCTTTGAATTATTTCAGTTTCATTTCGGTCCATGTCCTTTATTTATTTTATTTTTTATATTTTTTATATTATTATTTATTATTCTACCTATTTATTTAATTACTTGAATACCTTTAACATCCAATAAAATTGGAAAAATTAAAAAAAATTAACAAACAGTCAAAATCACCCCAACTGATTGAAATGCTGAACAAATTTAGAGAGGAGGAATAATAACTTCGAATAACACTACAGTGAAGTTGATTCTAAATTATTTTAAACGCTAAACCTTGCTGCGTTGTCATCAAGTAGTTATAAATAGTTTCTAAAATATTCCGGAAAGAACAATTCAATTTCTTCAAGTGTTAATATTAACGCTCGTTTTTTTTTTACTGTGTACGCTGTCAAAACCGAGATCTTTACATATAAAAGATATGCTGTAGAGATAATCAAACGTCCATGAGAATTCCAACGAATCTAATACAGGATATATTGGGTCATGTGTTTGTTTATGTATCAACTTACGAAACTACTATTTCCAGCGATTTATTCACTAAGGAGCTCGTGTGACGTCCTGTTACGATGTCATCGTATCATTCCATCACCGCTACATTGTTGTATAAATCAAGGCCGTTGCCAATCGGAAACCGTTCAATTCACAACTTAACTACGCGGACTAGACGACGTCTTGGTTTAATGCGTGCATATACAGGGCGCGCCTTCTAAAGCGGGAACTCACGAAATATAGTTAACTATCCCTAAAAGCACGACGGATGATGTAATATGAAGTTACTTCAAGTGACCGTGATTTTAGCCGCCGAAATAAGAAAATTTTCTAGATTCAGAGAACTAAGGTGGATTTCCGTACAGCGAGCCACAACCAGCCTTGTTTTCGGTGTATGCGTAAAAAACTGAGTTTTTTTTGAATCAACGACCACATAACAACAACCGTGTAAAAACTAATCTGATGCAAGTAAACTGCATCTTTGGTAGCGGAAGCACTTGCTGTAGATCAAAGCAGCAACAATTCATTTTTTTTTTTCTTTTCAGGAAAAGAACTCTTTCCTCAACTACAACGTCTCTTGTATCCTAACGCTCCCTCCATATCAACGGCAAGGCTACGGACGTCTGCTTATCGATTTTAGTAAGTACAATTTTAAGATTTTTTTTGTTACTTGTTATTTGGCAACGGGGAATAGTTGTCGAAACGTTAAAAAATGCAAAGACTCTAAAAAGGACGACCGTAAAGCCGCTAGAACCAAGAAAAGTTTCCCAAATAAATATAAAAGAACGCCTAAGAAAGAGAAAATTACTTATTTCAAGTTGAATCTGGAATCCACCGTCTATTTCTATTTAAAAATTCTGTAATGAACGAAAACGATTAGTTATAGGCGGCGACTTCAATTTTACAATTTGTAGAGCCGTCAACACAATAAAATCTATTATTTGATCTTTTTTTTACCTCTATAAATGTTATACAAGGTGACCTTAATAACTTTTTCAATTAAAGACGTATGTCTATTTCAAAAGTTGTTCCAATCAATTATGAACTGATCTTCATCAGCATGGTTTCCGTCTTAATCACTCCGCAACTACTGTTTTATTCACTTTTCATAAAGAGATATATTTAGCAACAGCCATTGTTGATTGTGTCTCTGTATCAACCTTACTAAAGTATTTAATTGGAAAAATTAGAATATTGCAAGATGAGAGGTCTTTCCAACCATTGATTTCGATTATATTTGTGTAATCATACCTACAAAGTCGTTTACTTCGGAAATAAATTAAGCCCTACCATTTCCATCATCGGAGTGCCTCAAGAGTCGGTTTTTGGGCCAACTCTATTCTTTTATTCGCATAAACGACCTTCCAAATGTTTTAAGTGAACCATACTTATCTGTTTTTCTAGATGCTCCTTACCTGAATTTTTAAATAGGTCACGTTTTGCGTATTTAGTTTAAATTGGCGTGACTCCTGCAAACAGTTTATTTTTGAAATTGTTTCTTTTGTCCACGGAAAAAATTCTTTAATTTCTTCAAAGGTTTCTTGCAATTGCGAAGCACGAAATACAGATTATGTTTTAAAGCCACCACTCAATACAACATTAGATGTCAATATTGTTATTTACAGGATGTCAATTACATAAAAGGTTACCTTCTTATCCAAAAAAAAAATTCCAATTTTAGATTATTTAGTTCTAAAGTAAAAGATCTTTTACTAGTAAAAGCCTGTTACACAATGGAGAATTTTTTATTGCAGAAGTTGATTTATTTCTGCCATATTGCTTGAAGAAATAAATATTATTATTGTTATATCTTCATATTTAAGAATATTAGACGACTCAAACACCATTCTTCAATTATGAACAAATTATTTTGTAAATGAACATTCACAGTACAATAAAATCTCTTAACCTTCTCTAAAATCTAAAATTTCTCTGCTCACTAGCCGTGAGCCGACGGCTTACATCGTGTTAAAAAGCAGGCCATAATTATTGTTTTACCGTCAGCCGGAAAACGGTCTCCCAAACCCAACGATGACATGACGAAACCAAGCGAAACGAAAAGAATACCATGGGTGGGGTGGACGGGCGGGCTGGCTAGCTGACGGATGGAGTGCTAAAAAGAAAAGGTGGGGGACACGTAACGGGGTGGAGCCGTCCGATCGAACATCGCGCGGTCTCAATTCGATTGCTGTTAAGTCGAGCCGGCCACCAACTCGCCATCGTACACGTCGCTAGACATAAGACAGGGTGGACGATGCGTGACGGCATGGTAGGTGGAAACGACGGACCCGACTAGCGGGATCCTCACCTAAGTCTCCGACGATTACATCGGTCGAGAATGTCGAAATGTCTACCTTCTCGCGACCGCATCTACCTCCTACTTGTCTGGCAGTGGTAAGCGGCAACATCGTGCCGTCTATCTCGGGCGCGGTTCTCCTGCTTTGTGCACGAATGGTATTCCGTCGTAATAGTATTTAGAGCTGCTAATGTAATGGTTGAGGTATCGAGAACATTTCGAATTTTTTTAATAGTGGGGTTGCATTAGAACAAAAACATTTCAGTAATTCGCCCGGTAATTGTTTAACCTTCGCGTGACCAAGATGCGAAACTATCCCACAGTTATCAATTATTGTAAAATAGATTATTTTTGAAATAAGAGAAATACAAAGTCATGTAATTCGTTTTACAAGCTAGTAAGTCAAAGATAAAGTTTAGAAAATTAATTTATATTGTAAGGTTATAACAAAAAGAGGTGATAACGAAATATAAATAAATAAAGAGTTTGACGATGCAATGCTCTTGGTCACGCGAGGGCCAATATTGTAAAAAGCGTTTCTGTGACTTGATTCTAATTTATCATTAGGAAAATATTTATAACAGTATACTTATGTTAAACTAGTTTGTTTTTTTCTTATTTTTGACCTTAAATTCGTTGTTTTTCAGTGTTCTATTGTTTTGGGGTTTTAGCTCCTTTTCCTTGAAACTTTTTATTTTATTTTGTTGTAACGACGACGAAACATTGCAAAATAAAAAGAAACGAAAAAAGAAAAGCTTCTTCTTTTAGTTACCAAAGACCTAAAAACTGAAAGAAAATAAAACGTTCCTATATTAAATTAACAAAATATAAATGTACACTGCCGTTCAGAGAAGTTCGGTCGGTTAGTAAAAAACAGGAAAAGGTTACAGAAACAAACGAAACTAAAAACAAAATGCAATTTTATTGTATGTACAGGTAAAAAAGACAAAAATAAATAAATAAAAAGTTATTCTGGCCTAATATAACATACTGAACATTATTTTTTTCTTTCATCGAAAAAACCTCCTTTGCTGTTAATCACCGCTCGAACTATTCTAGGCATTCTTTCGATAAGTTTTGTTAAAACGGATTGTGGAATATTAATCCGTTCATGTTGCGGAATATTCCGTAAATGTTGTTGTGAAGTTGGGCATATTTTTCGGATCCTCCTGTCCAGTTCATCCCACAACAACTGTATCGGGTTCAAATCTGGGCTTTGTGGGGGCCATGTCACTACTTTCAGCGTGTGCTGTTCTTCTGGCTCCTTTAGATAGTTCTTACACACTAACGCAGTGTGTTTTGGGTCGTTGTCATGCGTGAATGTAAAGTTACGGCCTATTATACACAATCCCGATGGCACTGCATGATTCTGGAGTATTGCAAAATAATTTTCTTTCCTCGTTACACCCTGCACTCTGCATAAATCTCCCGTCCCAGCAAAGGAGGAACATCCCCACACTAACACAGAACTACGCCCTTGCTTCACTGTAGACACAATGCAGTCCGGGATCACTTTTCGGTTTTAGATCTTCGGACATAAGCTCGTCGATTTTGCCCAAAAACCTCAAACTTTAACTCGTCACTGCAAAGCACGTGTTTCCAATCATCTAACGACTAATCTAGATGAGAACGGGCCCAGTGTAGCCGTTTTGCTCTGTTGCCCCGACGTAATAACGGTTTTCGAATGGCAATGCGTCCATGAAGGTCCGCTTGTTGAAGTCGACGTTTTACCGTACTCGCCGAAACTTGTTCTTCACGGCCGCGATTGACTTCGGCTGCTAATTGTGGCGCTGTTAATTTTCTATTGCGTTTGCTTAATGATACAATTCTCAAATCTTCAGCTTTTATTGTTTTCCTAGATGCTCCACGACGAACACGATTTTCTATAGTTTCAGTTGTCCGATATCGCTTTACGATGTCATTTACTGTTGAACTTCTCGTATTTATTTTTTCAGCAATTTGCAGTCCCGAATATTCTTCTTCAAACAACGCAATAATGCGTGAACGTTTTTCTGGTAGGCTTGCCGCGTGCCATTTTGAAGTAAATCTTCTTAAAACTTTCGCGCAAAAACGACAGATGCACACCAACACACGTTTAACAGTAAAACGAAGCAAATTTATATCTTTACGCCCGTGATAAATAAACAAGAGTGATACCGCGGTATATTTCCTAAATGTATTGTTCGTTAATAATCCTCAAACGACCCGTTTCGAAAGATCGGCACTTCCGAGAAATTCTTGGAATGACAATAAAAGGGACTTTATTGTGGTCGTCGCAATATTTCTACTTGACATAATAATTTACGGCTTTAATCCCTTAGAAAAGAGCGTATGCTTAATATTTTTCTAATTTTATGCATTAATAATTGTATACAGTGTGATATAATAGATTTTTATTGTATGACCGAACTTCACTGAACGGCAGTGTACAAGGGATTCAAATAAAAGATGATCTCCCTTGGAGAAGGAGGAGTTTATTTTCTTACAGTTGGTAAAATGTCGCTTTTAACGATTGGTGACGTATAGAAGGAACTGGGCCTTGACATCCTTGTCACAGCCCTATCGATTAACAGGAGAGTCGATAAAAATTGATCGTTCACATATAAACTTCCAACGGTGTACCTTACAAAACATATATGTGGATTTTGTGTCTGTCTATAGCACTCACACCCTTCAACATCACCGGCGGTCGCGATATGTAGACAGGGGAAGGGGTTAGCAGCTCTAAACTGATACCATCGGTCACGTTGATGGTATTAGATTTGCTCGTATTCCCATTGGTATGTACACACACACACACGCACGCACGCATATGGAGTTTGTTGTGTGACTGCACGTTGCAGACCGATCGAAAGTCGTCCTCTCTCTTCCTACTCCGGTCGATTCCCCTTTTCTCCCGCAGGTGCATAGACAATGACAACGGCATTGCCGGGAGATGCCAGAGTGCATTGTCTGGTCGGTCGAAATCGGGGGAGGCGGAATCCGAAAGGGATGGAATGGGGAATTGTATGTACAAAGTATTTCTTTGAGAAGGAAAAATTGAATTTTTAGACGTGATAATCTGCTGCAGGTGTTTTCTTCTGTTTTTTGTCCTTTTGAGTTAAAAGAAGGAAGACATGGCGAAGCCAATGGCGCTATATTGTTTTTAATGTAAAGGAAAATCCGGCATAATTAATAAGTCTACTAACGCAGAATTTGGATAACAAATTATAGAATTTCTACTGTAGCTGTGGCTAAGGTAAGATAAGGTGACTACGGTTCCGGATTGGCCTACAAGGGAAGACTGATGATGGATGAAACTTTGCGGGTTTCGAGACCAATTTTTTAGCGTAAGAGCAGTTTTGCTTTTCTTGGATGCCCAGAAACTATGGAAAGTATTGAATTCTTTCTATCCCATGAGCTTTTTGATTATCCCAAAATCGTTCTTAACCTAAATTACCTAATTTTCAATTAGCTTACTATTAATAAGCCCATTCATTTTTATTTCACTCGCTCGTTCTGATAGACGTGGCAAGTATCGTACTTGCGACTGCACAAAGCATCGAGTTGTTTAGCGTAGAAGGGCGGCCTGGGTACCTGCATTTGGAATGAAACGACACGGTACACAGCATCAGCAACGCCAGCAGCTACAGCAACGCCAGCAGGAGCAAGAGCAGCATAGTCTAGCCGGGTCAGGGACCCCCGCTTATAGATCTGTCTGCCGTGTTGTCCCGACCTATCCCAACGATACGGGGGAGACGACGTCGTACGGTCGTTTGCCTCCCCATGCCCCATTATAGGGAGGGGCGGCGCGTCCTCCCCCCTTTTCGGTTTTCTCCTTTCCCACCACCGCCGCCGCTGACAGCCGAGGCGCCTACACCACCTGATTGCGTATACGCACTATTGGGGGGGATCGGGTGCGGATTGTACGCGTATTACCACCGGTTTTTAATGATTGTACGTTTTTACTATTTGAGGGGGAAAAAATCAATTTTCGTGATGTACAACGTGCGCCGTTTAAAATGATATGGTAAAATCGTAACATTACACCTGTATTCACAGTTCCGGTTTCGAGGTAAAGACAAATAAACAATCCGGAAACTCGCTTAGATCATTTAGTGGCCTCTTCAAGGGTTCACTTCATATTCCTGATTGGCCACGAAAGTATTTCTTAAACGTTGATCAATTTCATCTAACGAACCCACGTATCTTCAATGTTCGACTTATTTGTCATGTATAATCGGAGAATTTTCCGATGACGTCGTTCCGTTTCCGACATGTAGTTCCGCGAACTACTTCTCGTTGGCGTCATTAGTCACAATGGGCGATGGCGATGATAAAGCAATCGCTTACGTAGACTACGCGGTATTTCAGCCGGTTCATTCAGTAATTTTCAGAGGATATAAATAGAATCTATGCTGGAATTTGCGTAAAACGCGTGCAAAAAACAGATAGGATTTTGCTTTGGTTACGTAAATGTATGCATATAAGTAAAACAAGAAAAACAATTGAATCCAAATATTTTGGATCGATTTATTTCAACAGGAACGACGTATTATGCGATAAAGGAGGTCTTCGTATATTTTGATCGAATTATTATGTTTTTAAGCCATGTTTTTACCGTTTCAAATTTCTTTAGCGTATAAAATATAAAAGCAAACAGGTTTAGCTTATCTCAGTATCCTTTGCGCTTTGTATATCTCAATTTCCGGTTCATATACCCTTCGTAAGCATGCAGACCATAGAATAGAATGCCGGTGTTAGATATGTACGTAAGAACCGGACCAAGAAACGTCCTAAGTTTTCTCTAGACAGATCTAATTGAATTAGCGGCTTCATTTTAAAATGGAGAGGACGACGTTTTAACATGTGTTATGTGTACTTGTTTCTTGACCTACTAACGATAACTAGATTTTTAAGTTATCGCCTTTCAAATAGAACGCGTCCACGTTCGATAATTAACACGCTTTGAAATGTACAAAATGGGCATTTCATGTTACAGTATTCGATCGAATTACTTGCAGGCAGTGTGTAGAAGTAAACCCGCTGGATCGCTTAAAGTAAATAATATTGAGATCGAAGATGTTTGTTCCTTCGCACAGAAACCGTAGAATATTTGGTCTAAACTAGCCAAGATTTGGTTATTTAACCAATCATCGACC
Organism: Marronus borbonicus; assembly: GCA_902655005.2. Lineage (NCBI taxonomy): Eukaryota > Metazoa > Arthropoda > Insecta > Coleoptera > Scarabaeidae > Marronus > Marronus borbonicus. The sequence continues at coordinate 1,141,042 of LR737422.1, forward strand.
CGTGCGTGCCGTTGGAAAACGTAATTGGGTTCCCCATAAACTTTCCGAGTTTAATCGCTTGAAAACAGTAAAAAGCTCTTCTTTGCTGCTACATCTCAGGAATAAGCTCTTTTTAGACCGAATAGTCACTGGTGACAAGAAAATTTCTACCAAAATGTCAACGGCTGAAGAGTTTATCCAGAGCAATCTGGCGTAAAAGCGCATAATTTCCAGACACCTGTCGCCCGTTTCGAACACCTGTAACCCTGCATTTTTTCCCTGATCTTCCAAGAGTCGAAAAAGCATATTCGGATTGGTAATTCGACATTTATACTTCTTCCTATCTACACCTGCCAGCAGGTACGATGCGACTATCGACCGAACACCTGTAATCTCCGCAAAACGCGCTAATTCGCAAGATAGAACCTGCCACATGCCTACCAAACGTAGCGCGTACAAAGCAATTATCGAATATCATATCGAAAATTGAATCCGGCAAATGAAAAAAAGATTAACGATGGTATAAACGTCCTAATTGGCGTATGTACGACGCGATTATTTTAGTAATAATTTACAATTAGCGACATTGTAACTATGTAACTGTATATAATATTGCGCATACAGATTGTTATCGCTTAGCTTAGACATTGGAAATTCTATATAATTGGACGTTTGTTGGCAATAGATAACGTATTTCTTAGCAAACCATTGAACTGCTTCCGAGTGCGTTGCCCTTTCCCTTTCCTTCCATACATAAAAAAGAATTCCGCATTACTATCAATTATTATCAATTTTCTTCATTTTTTTGACGTGTAACAGTGTACTTAGCATTTTCTTCTTCTTCGTTATCCTGTTTAGTCATCTGTGGCAAAGGAAAATTTAATGAAAATATTTTTAAATCTCAAACATGACCGTTAGAAGGAGCAGTTGTGGAGGTCAACAGCAAATTATTATTTCGCGTTCAAAATTTTTCTAACATCAGAAGATTGCAGCCGAAGATAATACTTTTTCGTTAAAGGCTAAATGTAAACTTTCCGTGCGATCATAATTGCTTAAATCAATAAATCATGATATTCGAAAGGCTCCCGAGTTAATTCAATTTTTTCACTTAAAAAAAAAAAATTAAAAACTCCAGTTTTAACTAACAAATGCAGTAACTAATCCTCAACTGTTAGATAGAGAGTTGTCTTATGTTTTGTTTTTTCATTGCCGCCTAGATTTTTTTTATTTTCAATAATCGTCGTATTGTGCGAAATTCAGGTAAATGTTTCGAAAGTTGTCGAGATTAGAAAATTCTCCAACATAAAACAAACATACCCTAATATGCGGGATTAACCCTGTTAATCTTTAGTTAAACAAAGCAACATACCTATACACCCAACGCCTTCAACGTTTCCGTTCAATTTCGATTAGTATACCAGGTGTGTCGGTAATTCCTTTCCGGTTTTTCCGGCAGATGTCACTGGCCATAAGTATGAAATGTTATGATTTGATACATATGTAATTTTATTCTACTGACATTAACCTTAAAACTACACAAGTTACGTTCCGCCAAAATAACAGCGTTATAGATTTATAATTTTTTGAAAATGTCGAGTTTTGTGCCTGAAAACGTGCATTTGCGGCACGCATTACTTTTCTTGTTTCATCAAAAGAAAAAAGCCGCTGAAAGTCATCGTTTGCTAGTAGAGACTTACGGTGAGCATGCTCCAACCATAAGAACATGTGAAACGTGGTTTCGACAATTCAAATGTGGTGATTTCAACGTTCAAGATAAAGAACGTCCTGGTAGGCCGAAAACGTTTGAAGACGCGGAATTGCAGGAGCTATTGGATGAAGACTCAACACAAACTCAAAAACAATTAGCAGAAAAGTTGAATGTGGGCCGAGTAGCAATTTGTGAACGATTACAAGCTATGGGAAAGATCCAAAAGATGGGGAGATGGGTGCCACATGAATTGAATGACAGACAAATGGAAAATCGAAAAATCGTTAGTGAAATTCTGCTTCAAAGGTATGAAAGGAAGTCATTTCTGCATCGAATAGTAACGGGTGATGAAAAATGGATTTATTTCGAAAATCCCAAGCGAAAAAAATCATGGTTATCACCTGGCGAAGCTGGCCCATCGACTGCAAGGCCAAATCGCTTTGGTCGCAAGACCATGCTCTGTGTCTGGTGGGACCAGATTGGTGTCGTATATTATGAACTGTTGAAACCGGGAGAAACAGTTAATAGTGATCGCTACCGACAACAAATGATCAATTTGAACTGTGCATTGATCGAAAAACGTCCACAATACGCTGAAAGACATGATAAAGTGATTTTGCAACATGACAACGCGCCGTCTCATACAGCAAAACCAGTCAAAGAAATGTTGAAATCACTTGGATGGGAAGTTTTATCGCACCCGCCGTACTCTCCAGACCTGGCTCCATCCGACTACCACCTTTTCGCATCGATGGGGCACGCGCTTGCAGAGCAGCACTTCGCCGATTTCGAAGAAGTTAAAAAATGGCTCGATGAATGGTTTAGCTCAAAGGAGGAACTGTTCTTTTGGAATGGCATTCATAAATTGCCTGAGAGATGGACAAAATGTATAGAATCAAATGGCCAATACTTTGAATAAATAAATTTTAACTATCCATTCTAAGTAACGTGTTTTCTTTAGCGAAAAAACCGGAAAAGAATTACCGACACACCTGGTACAACGGACGTTACATTCCGAAGGAAAAATAAATAAAAGAAAAAGAAACGGCAACAATTGACGCCAAATAGTCGTCGTGCATGATCCTCCACGGAAGAATCAGATAATTACTGGACGTCACAACTGTTATTTTTTCGGAACTCTTTTCGGCAGTCAACCGGCTATTGTTTCTCGATGATTAGATCGGATACGAGACGCTAGCCGCCTGTATTTGTCTTGCCGACTCGTGCGAGTCATATCGAGCAAAAACGGTCATATTGATTAGTCTTCGCGGCGAATAGCCTAACGATTCCCTTGACGCGACGTGCGACGGTCACGTCGAGGTATTCATTTCGAATAATACGGAGTCACGAATGGCATATACAGGGTGCAACAATAATACGTCCGTCTCGAGTTGTATGCTAGATTTAGGTAGGAGTTTTGATATTTTGGTGACGTAACATGATGTTAATTGTGCTTAATCTTTAGAAAATGTATTCCGATGTACTGGGTGTTTTTTTTTTTTTAATGGAACAGCCTATATATGCTTGCTATCTGCAGATTACGAAAGTTTTGTGGTTTTCGAGTTAAGATAAAAGACGCAAATTCAGACAGCTTTACAGATGCTGCACAATAAACTCGGTATATTTTTGACTGGATTAGGTTTTTTTTTTTGGGAAATGCGGACCTTTTTCGTAAACTACCCGGCAAATGAAATATTTTTAAATTTTGGTTGAAATTAAGTTAATTCAATCATTTCTATAACTTACCAAATTCACCTATTTTTATATTATTTTAAAAAGTACATAGTCAGTCGATTGGAGAAGACATAGTTTTTTCTTAACAGCCTCAATCACTATGTACAATTTTATTCCATTCGTACTACTTTTATACAAAATTAGTCGGTCGCCTTATTAAAGTGCTATCCCCATCGATCCTTAATTGGTGACATTAAGGTACCGGTTGTGCGTGAAGTAGCGGTTCATCTTTTATCCTGTTAGAGTTGCAAGTGATAATCAGTGAAGCGCAGATACTTGACACTATTCCCGCTATTGAGTATCTGCGAGAACAGTTGTAGTTGTAGTGTAAATCAGGCATTATTCGGCTAGAACGGGCGTGCGAACCCCGTCCCGGATTAGTTGGTTCACTCGCTCAAGCAGATATTAGCCATCAAAATTCTAAGAAAAACTTTCAAATCAGTATTTTTTTTATTACTACAATTAATTGAACATTTTAATACAGTTTGAAATTAAATAATTCGGAAGAAACAAGAAAAACAGAATTTTCATCTCGATTAAATTCTATAAAGTCACCGTTGTGTAACATCACCTTTCTTTTTAATTACGGCTTCAATTGTTCTTGGCATCGTATCAACTAAATCGTGACAATTTCTAGGTGTAAATTCATCCCAAATTTCTTGCAGTTTTTGTTATTCTTCTTGCGGGACTAGCGCGCAACCGTTTCTTCGTGTTATGCCACAATGTTTCTGTTGGAGACAAATCTGGGCTGGTAAGTGTGGAATATTATTGTTTCAAAGCCTCCTTCGACGTATGACAGCCTGCGCCGTCTTGTTGGAAAATAAACTTCATCAACCTCCAAAGCATTTTCTAGCGTAGCTGATAACAATGAATTTGTCAAAATATTTAAATATTTGTCTGTATTGTAGATTTCGTAATTTTCCGACATCTCTTGCAGACGTTGAGATATTGAATCTCAAGTAACGGAAGCTGGAGATTTTATCTTCTTTTTTAAGCATTCTGGATGATATGCTTCGTGTGTTGTCCGTAGTTAGTACGTCTATTTTCCCGAATTTTTGTAATTCTCTTCTGTTAATATCAATGATTTTTGGATTTTCAATTAGGACAGCGCGTATAAGATTTTGATTGCTTACGTTATGATCAAAATATCGAATTTCAACTACCACCATATAATCTGAACCGCTCGCCCCCCCCGTTCGCGTACAACACCCAGGTCCGCCGACTACGCCACCGCTTCCGGCGATGAAAAGGGCGTGGCGACGGCGGCCGTGACGTCATCCATTGACGCCGCCGCGACGTTAGTACGGCGCCAGACGTCGTTATCGACCGTGTCGAGGTCAATATCCCCCGCCCCACACTCCACTCCACGCCTTAAACCTACCGCTACACAACACATGCACAACCTATACGGCGTTGGCGTTCTCTTTCCGACTCTGGCAAAAGCTGGATGGAGGCGTCTCGGTTTCCGACGCGTCGCCGTCCTCCGGGGTCTCTGACGGACGCGGTGGGTTGCCTACCCGGAAGGCTCAACGCGTCGGGGTATCGAGGTCGCGCTAATTAAGGATAAAATAAAATTGATTGACTGACTGCCTGTGCGGACGCACGGGGTGGATGTACCAACTTTTTCGAATGAAATGCGAATCGGAACTCGCTAATTCTTCGATGGTTTATGCAACCGAAATTACACGAAATTATATACTTAGGTTACGTAATGTGAAGTTTTTCGTAAATATTTTTTAATTAATTTGCAATTTTTTTTTTTACTTTAATCGTCTTCTATTTAATTATAGTATTTTTTTTGTTAGTAGTTGTAGTATTTTTAGTGCTTATGTTTTGCTCGCATGCAATGTTATTTAGAGTGAAGCAGCCTGTATAAACGAGAATGGCTCGATGCAGCTCCAGGAACTGCCCAAAAGAAATTGAAGGAATTGCTTAGTGGTAAGCGGTTCACATCAAATGAAGAGATTTTGCAAAGTTTGACAAATCCTACTATTTGTATGGCTTAAAAAGTTGAGACATCGCTGGACTAAGTGTATAGATTTACATCTTCCTTAACATAGGTAGTTATCATACTATCCTCGTATTTAAATGAGTTGAAAAGAAATGACGATAGGTAGAGACGTCTATTGTAATGTCAGTGAAAGCAATACATGTTGATTGGTCGCCTCCCGACTGCTATGGTTAAGGTTATGGAACTAAATGAAAAACTCTGCAGTGAAAGGAGACCGGTACCGTACTGAAATATGGCAATAACCGATGACCAAAAAAGGTTCCTCCTTCGACTTCCTGCTGCACTTAAAACTGTATAAGGGCATCACTTTTAAGACATGATTAAGTCATAAGATACGAAGATACGATTCTCCAATATCACCGTGACGAACGTGAGAAAACTCCGCTGAATATCTCGAGTTCATCTCAACTTAAGCGTCGTAAAACGAGGCATGGCTGTTTCCTATCTTAATATGCATTACCTACAATAATGCATGTTACCTGTAAGACGTTATAGAGTGTAGTTTACGCGTATAAAGGAGAGCAATGATAACGAGCGCACTCGGTTTTATTACGGCACGCATATTCCGACTGTATTGCGCTGCGTACATTGGCGGTCGTAAAAATACGGAGACTTGTAATTAAATTTCGATTCTGTACCGCACGGCCACGGTCATAAATATAATACCTTATTTATATTTTAATGCAGTAAATGCAGAGGGTACTTCGAAACTCGTATAACAGATATCGAAGGTGCGGTGTTAGCAAGAACTAGCTCTCGAGAGTTAAAAGGATTGCAAAGCATTAAAGATGAACTTTTGTTGCTGTTACATTCAAGAACGAATGATAGATCTTCAACGCTGTACCGTTGAAGAACACCGTACACAATACCTAATCCCTAATTAGATCTATCCTACATATGTAATTGACAAAATTTACACCACTTCATCACTTTGTTACAGGTTACCTCTTGACCCGCGTCGAAGGCAAGATCGGTTCGCCAGAGAAACCCCTGAGCGATCTCGGCCTGATCTCATACCGTTCCTACTGGAAAGACGTGCTGCTTAATTACCTCTGCAAGACAGCCGGCACCCAACTATCAGTGAAAGATATTAGCCAGGAGATGGCGATACACTCTTACGACATCGTCTCGACCCTTCAAGCGCTGGGTATGATGAAGTACTGGAAAGGTAAGCATATAATTCTGCGCAAGAAAGACGTCCTCGACGAGTACGTTGAGAGGGTGAAAAGACGCGGAACTCTGCTGAAAGAGGTGGATCCGACGTGCTTGAGATGGACACCTTTCGTACCTCCTCAATCGAATCCATCATAATACATGCTGGAGGAGTAGGAATACGTGGGTGGCTCCGATTAGGAGATTATCCAAGGCGGCAAGGCAGGTTACGACAATCACTTTTTTATAAGCAAAGATGCGAAAATGATTTTAAATCGTCTAAATAGGTATTCGTTTGTTTATTTAAATTACTTGCGTATAGTGCTGACGTAAGTTTTTTTTTTATTGGTGAAACTAAAAACTCACGACAGCCTGTTGTTATACCGTGCGCGACGGATGGTAATTGCGGTAGCAGCGGTTCTCAACCCATTTCTTGATCATGGAACCCTTCGAATTACTTTTTTCTTTCTTTGTTGATTGTGTCAAACAATGTACTAATAAGACAAGGAAACTCAAAATTTTTGATTCCCATAAAATGTTTTGCCTTTGGTTTGTATTGTTGTCGAGGAGCTAGCGCCGCTGAGACAGAGGTCTATTATGACGTCAATGAAGGCGCGCACGGTATACACAGCAAACAATAACGATTTTAAACTTCAATGTTTAAAAGTTGAACACGTTCTCTTATTAATACTATGTATTCAACTGTTTCTATCTTTATCGTCAAACAATCGATATCTATCCTTTTATATTATATTAATATATTAGATCTTATTTTAAAGAAAAAAAATCTACTTATATAAAATACAGGGTGTTTACGGATAGGTGATGCAATAAGTAAAAAACGAGAGAATAGTTTTTGCTTGTTCAACAGATTTCCTTCGGACTTATCTCTGATTTTGTAAAACTGTATTTGCGATCAGAGAATGGATCAAACCGCGTTAACAGGAAGTTGAGTAGAGACCAATGGAATATTTTATAAATGCTCCAAAATAATTCAAGGCTGCACCCATATACACATATATCTTTTTGTGTTCATCTGTGAGCATGGGAGGAACCCGTTTTGCACAAATTCTTCTGTACTTAAGGTGATTTTTAACAATTTCAACACACCGCAGTACTGTTTTAAGAACAAATAAGAACAAATAAATTCAAAAGTGATAATAAATCAAATTTTTCCATTACATCACTTATCCGTAAACACACTGTATATATTTTTAAAAATCTACTCATTCTGTGTTATTACTATTGTACATTGTAAATTGCTTTCTTTATTTTATTGTATTAATGTAAGATATATCGATTTAATTTTTAAAATAAATGAATTTAATACAAAACAGAGAATGGAGTTGTTTGATTTTATAATTCCAAAGATTAAATTAAAAAGTTATAAACTAAAAATATACGTAATGGATTGTAGGCTCTCACGGTCGTTGTCTATTGGAGAAAAGTATCACGCATGTCGATTTAAACGATATTTCCGTAAAAAAAATACTCGTTATACGAGCCAGATAAAGCAGAAAAAGTAACCGTGCATCTGACCATACATCTGTCGAATGTCAGCTTGCAGGTGGCGTCAAGATGAGCTATTATTTAGACACCGTATACCTACGTAGGAGGAGGCAGTAACACAGTGATTTTGGAACTTTACGGTTGTTAGTTGGTAATACATATGCCATATTTAGATGCCAGATTTAGTTCTATTGAAGAAAAAGTAACTAAACTAGTTATATTTGATCTTTGAATATTTTGTTTGAGTTTGTACAGTTCGCAGATGTTGAAAACAAATAATTCCTTCCTTGAAATGAGAAAAATATATCATCCAGAAAGAGCGATGAAATTGGGAATAAATCTATCTATATCAAGAGTAATGGCCAATAATAAAAAAAAATGTTGCAAGAATAATTTGCACGTGTTACACAGCTTTAACATGAAGAAGTCATCTAACGAGTTACAATTAATTTGAGGCAACATTCTTCGGATTGATATCTTCAATTCATTTTAGGTTTTGAGCCCGCATCCGGTTTTTAATAGCCTTTATGTTAATGGCATCTTTAAGGTATGGTCGGATTATTACGGAATCTCTTTGCAGATTCCATATAATTATTCTTCGTTATTTAGTTCAAAGGCATACGCTTCTTCATAAATCCCCAAAATGAAAAATCGATGGGATTAAGGTAGGGACTACAAACTGGTCATGGTACAACTCCCCCACGACTAATCCATCAAAAACGTCCTGCATCTTGAAAACAAAAAGCTTTACGGGCATTAGTGTACGAGACCCTTATGGTCGTCTATCGCGTCATATATATATATATAATATTTTGGTCGATACACATTTGCTTCAAAATTCGTCCTCAACAAATAGGCCGAAATCGTACGTCTTTATTCCTTTTGATACCGACCAAAAACATCTGCGCGTTATTGTAGCGCTCCGTGTCGTCTATACCGATTAGCGTTGCCACGACGGCCCCGAGATAGGACCGGAAATAACTCCGATACCGCCTGACGACCTCGGCCCGAGCTGCATTCGATCGAACGCCGAATAGCGATGAGCCTCTGCCGCCACGGCGGCATTTCCGCTTGTAGTGAATTGTACGTGTATGCGTGTTGTGCGCGCATGAATGTTGGTCGTTTTTTACGCTTTCGTCGAAGCCTCTTGTGATTACCCGCAAAGACTGTTGTACACCGTGCTGCTTCTGTATTAAATATAAGGGGTCAAAGTAATAAATTCTTGCAAAACTTTGAGACGTTTTAACGAACGACCAGCGTCATAAAAATGCTGCAAACTAAAGAATTTTCGTAATTCGCAACATTTTTTAGCACATAAATTACGAAAATTCTTTGGATATAATTCTAGATTTAGTAGAAAAAATATAATTCGTCTATCGTCCATATAGAAAATTTGTGTGCTTCGGGAATCAAGTGAAGATGATTTCGCGAAAAGATGCTGAATAACCAAATCGAAAGAAAAAAACTGCTCTAAATGTCGCACAAATCTTCCGTATACGTTTGAGCGTGAGCGTGGTTGTCGACCAAAATAGCCTTTTTACGATTTTGGTAAAGGCTAATATAACAACAATGCCTCGAATTGCTCCGGTAATCAAGCACCATTGGAAAACCTTGCGTACAACTGGTTTGGAGAATTTCGTCGTGGTCGTTATTTTGTTGTTCCAAAAACATCAATTTGAAGAGGATCTGGGCGTGTGATTACCGTAAGAAAGAAACATCTTTAAGCATATCGGAGGAAAAAGATGTATTCCCGACGGATTCCGCATGATTTGACCCAAACACAAAAAAAAATTGATGAAGGGAACTTTAAACTCCACGTACAACACAACTAAACAACAATGAACTGCTTTAACCAATTTAAATTTTTAACCAAAATCCTCAAAAAGACCTACCCGCTCGTTAAGAATGTCATGCATCCTTTTTTTATCGTCGAATCTAAACGCAAAAAAAAATAACCCGTTTTATAAATCATTTGCAGTCTAGACGAACCGAAAATAAAAAGAAAAGAGGTAGCCTTCTGCGGGTTGACGGAGAAGTGAAGACCAATGTCGACAGATTCTAGATCGCGTTAATGTGTCTGAGTCTGAACGGCTTTCGTGCTTCTGCATTGTATGTACGGATGTAAGTACCTCTTTATAAGTTGTTGTCTGATTCCGAGTCTTCACTTTATACGATTGTGGTCTCGTTTTATTGATAACATTTTATTATTGGGAGATATAAGATAGACGAGCTTTATTGCATCTAGGTACTTACAGCCGTCTGCAAAAATGTTCGTACGTATTTTGTAACATGCAAAAAGATACATCAGAGTTAGGTGCAAAGAAGCTCGCTTTAAATTCAGAAAGTTTCACAAATCCAGTGTCACCCTACGTATGCTTGAAAAAAATTATAATGTTGATAATCTAAATTTAGGATCCCTAAATTCCAGCCTTTATAAAAGAGAGAAACATTCCAACCTCAATCCCAAAGATTCAGAATTAAAATAATCTGAAAAGTTTCAAGGCTCAACACGAAGCTAGTGTTATTTTTCAAAACATATTCTGGTAAGACACCTACCTTTGAACGTTTCGGCCATATTGGACGCTCAGTTGTTGTTTAACAGTCGTTTGTGTCAGACGAACCGTCATTAAATTCTTGCGTTTGAAAGGTACGCCTTCGCAAATTAAAGCCGAGATGGACGCTGTTTATGAGGACTCATAAACAGCCAACGTAAATTTTTGATTAGCGAAATTTAAATGAGTTTTGGCGTAGCTGTAGCTTGGATACGCCAGTATCCTGAGACGAAGGCACAGTCAAAACAGTAGACTGCGAAGAGCAAATTAGCTCTGAAGAGGATGAAGCTAGTTCCATCTACCGGGAAAATGATGTATAACTGTTTTTTTTGGGAGGTCATGGAGTTGTGTTAATCGACCATCTTGAAAAAGGAAAACGATAACGGAGGAAAATTGGGCATTATTACTTGATGAACTGAAGGCAAAAATTGTACGACAACGTCCGTACTGGAAAACAAAGAAAAATGTAGGAAAAGAGAAATGGGAGAATAAACAAGATGGTGTATCAGTAGTTGCGAAATAGAGCGAAAAAGGTGGGAAATTGAGGAGTTGAAGCTTAAAAACCAAGAGTTACGAAAGCAATTGAAAGAATTAGAAGCTAAAGTAGCTCATATTCAAATAATTGGTGGTACCACACCGGAATTATGGTATTGAGTTAAGAGCCAAGATTGAAAGAATTGGCATGTCCAAATATTTAAGAACCGTTAATGGACCACATTTAGCAGTGTGGAGTTTAAAGAATTTAGAAAAGGATGCAACATAATACATGTGACTGCGAGTCCAAAATACCCTCAAAGTAACCTTTATTTAGCAGAAGACTAAGAGAAAACCAACAACTCCTAACGGCCAAAAACGGGCAGAAATACCTGATCATGTCAAGATCAAGAAGAAAATTAATAAATCAGCAACAGATGGAACTACCAGGCCAAGAAGAAATATTGTAAAATCGCCGAGACTCATCCTTTTAAATGTTGTTTTTTCCTGTTTCTTAGGCTCAAAATTTTGCTCAAAGGACAGAAATTTTCATCACGTCCTTAAATTGCTATGTTGTAGATACAAGATACCAGCTGCTATTTGGACGGACTAAAGAGATGGAGACATCGCTGGGAAAAGCGTATCTCCATGTAAATTTTACAAACAGATTAGCTTCAGAAGTAAAACTGGATTTGAAACAAAAATACCTGTTTCTGCGTTAACCCGAAAGATTTTCAAAGTACCCTCGTATAGCAATCATTATCAACATTGCGGAAAATTTTTTCGGTTCCTTTTTTTAACAAGCTTAAGCTAACCAGACGACGTCTTCGATCTGTCGACGTTGGCGAAACGTGTCTGGTATGAAATTCCACACACATTCGCGTAATTAAATAATTACGGCGTTTGTGCCGAGCTTCGTTCAGGCCTGCTTGCTGTCCGTCTGCCATGCGGTCAGCCGGCTTTGACTGCTTCTTGCGTACCCCTACCTAGGCTAATTGGTCGTACGCTTTTAACGGTAGATGTTCTTAATGATGCATTTAGTATACTGAGGATAAGATTTACAATCACTTGACATACTCCGTATGGTTGAGGGATAAAGAAAGAACTGAACTGCAGAGATGAAATTGTCGATAAATTAGGTTGCCTTGTTTTTGCAACTACTTTCTTCCGGGTGATTCTTTGGGAGCTACGACGGAAAAGGTAGGATTGATAACATTTATCTAACAAAAAAAAAATATAAATGTACTTGCTTCGTCAAACTACCAAAATCTCGAAAGCATAAAAAAAATCACTACGAGGAAAGTTAATATGCACATATTTAATACTTAGTGCCGGACTAGCAACAATCTGAAACGTGCGTAAGGAAATGGTAAGACAACAGCAGGTGAAACAGTTATTCAAATTCATCAGCTGCCTCGGCCAGCAGACTCAAGCGGAGCTGATTATAAATTCAAACATCGATAACGTGTAGAAAAAAAAAACACTTTAATTTATGTGGTCGGATGATTCATCTTCCATTCTTCTATTGTAATGGAATTTTTTCGTGATTTTTTTGTACAATTCCATCATAGAGATGTTCATGTGTATTGGCTACATTAATGGTAGATTCGAATTTGACGTTTGAAAGATTAATGAAGAGATATATTTATCTTAGGTAATCTTTAGTCGCTTAATTTAAGAGGAAAATTTGAGCACAAAACGCAAATTGATTGGCTAAAACCAGAATATAGCGACGACTTCTCAAATTAACCTTTGTCTTCGCGTTTATGGCTCAAGAATAATTAATTAGAGGGTGCCAAATTCATAAATGTTATTTACGAGGGATCGTTTCTACATTCGCGGACTAGGCATGAAAAGAAAAATTAAAGCAACAATAAGAAATTATTTTTCAGTGCAGGTCCCTTACTTTTAGATGCCATCTCTAATCCAGTATTTAAAAAAATCTTTGGTTTGTCTGCAAAATACCTTTCAACGACCGCTATAAGTCCATAAATGTTGTTCGCCTTACTGTTGCAACGCAAGGAGTGTTGCTCCGAGAGTATTTTAATTCTATCCATCGTGCCATCGTTGCCTCACACTTAGTGCCACAGCTTTTCGAAACGACGATCTAAGCATTCCTTGGCGCCCTCCAGTGCCAAAAAACACATACCTGTCGCGATATAAACCGCGCACCGCGTTTTTCAAGCCATCCCTAGAGCAGTTCTCAGGTTGTTTAACCACGGGATGTTGCGGTATTAACTGTGAGGTAACAGCGGTGCAGGGTAAAATTTAAATACTCTCGGAACCACGCTGATGACGCTGGGTATGGTTATGTTTAAGTTTTGAACACCATTAACAATATGGCCACTTAACGCATGCGTCTGATCATTTGAATTCCAAAGTTTAGCACTTGGACAATTCAGCATTGCTTAAAAGGCCAAATATAAATTTCCCAAAACTCGAGTTGAAAATAAAGTTGTGTTATTACGTGCAAAGAAATCAACGCACTTACACTTACACTTACTTCCGTGTATACAATACACTTGTACGAAATAGATCAACAACATTAAACTGCCTAAAATGCATGATTTTACGCAGTTTGAGTCCGGTTTGCTTGTTTATTAAACATACGTACCCGCACAAAATAACAAAAATACGGAGAGATGAGCTGCTGAAATTTATTTTATTAAGGTGGAAAATTACTTGTCAATGGCGAGGAAGATTCCCGGGATCTCGCTCTGCGATATTTAAAGATCTTCCAGGAAAATGTTCAATGCTGGAACTAAATTAAAAATAAACAAGACGCAAGATTCACCGGAAGCGGAAGCAGCAAAGGTGGATATGTACACAGGATAAGGACGCGTTATATTTATATTCAATGACAGATTTCCGTGTTTTGTTTTCGATTAATAAAAGGAAATGAATCAGAGTTTAAGATGTGAAAGCCACCCCTAAAATTTCGACGATTTTTGGATTTTTGCAATTTTCGCGCATCTTTAAATACGCCTTCCGTGAGTCTATCAAATTAATCCGGATGAGATTTTTTTTTGCCACCCTTACTACCATTCATCCACCCCTTTACGGAGTGGGGGATTGTTAAAAATTTTGCGATTTAGCTCTCCTGTGGTCGCCATAGGGAGAATTCCCGTATTAGGATTCGAATTGATAGACCGCCAACCCTGTTCCCCGGATTTGGCTCTCCGAAATTTTTTTAAGTTATCAATGCTCAAAGTTTCGCTGGGAGGACGGAGATTTTCATCGAATGAGAAAGCCTATTCTGCAGAACAAGATGCCAACTACTGTTTAGAAAATAAAATTGAATTTGACCAAAAAAAGGTTCTGGAAAATTTTCATGCCACCCTCGTAATGTACACTGCCGTTCAGAGAAGTTCGGTCGGTTGGTAAAAAACGTGAAAAGGTTACAGAAACAAACGAAACTAAAAACAAAATGCAATTTTATTGTATGTACAGGTAAAAAATAAATAAATAAAAAGTTATTCTGGCCTAATATAACATACTGAACATTATTTTTTTTTTCATCGGAAAAACCTCCTTTGTTGTTAATCACCGCTCGAACTATTCTAGGCATTCTTTCGATAAGTTTTGTTAAAACGGATTGTGACATATTAATCCATTCATGTTGCGGAATATTCCGTAAATGTTCTTGTGAAGTTGGGCATATTTTTCGGATCCTCCTGTCCAGTTCATCCCACAACAACTCTATAGGGTTCAGATCTGGGCTTTGTGGGAGCCATGCCATTACTTTCAGGGTGTGCCGTTCTTCTTGCTCCTTTAGATAGTTCTTACACACTAACGCGGTGTGTTTTGGGTCGTTGTCATGCATGAATGTAAAGTTACGGCCTATTATACGCAATCCTGATGGCACTGCATGATTCTGGAGTATTGCAAAATAATTTTCCTTCCTCATTACACCCTGCACTCTGCATAAATCTCCCGTCCCAGCAAAGGAGAAACATCCCCACACTAACACAGAACTGCGCCCTTGCTTCACTGTAGGCACAATGCAGTTCGGGATCACTTTTCGGTTTTATATCTTCAAACATAAACTCGTCGATTTTGCCCAAAAACCTCAAACTTTGACTCGTCACTCCAAAGCACGTGTTTCCAATTATCTAACGACCCATCTAGATGAGAACGGGCCCACTGTAGCCGTTTTGCTCTGTTGCCCCGACGTAATAAGGGTTTTCGAATGGCAATGCGTCCATGAAGGTCCGCTTGTTGAAGTCGACGTTTTACGGTACTCGCCGAAACTTGTTCTTCACGGCCGCGATTGACTTCGGCTGCTATTTGCGGCGCCGTTAATTTTCTATTGCGTTTGCTTAATGATACAATTCTCAAATCTTCAGCTTTTGTTGTTTTCCTAGATGCTCCACGACGAACACGATTTTCTATGGTTCCAGTTGTCCGATGTTGCTTTATGATGTCATTTACTGTTGAACTTCTCATATTTATTTTTTGAGCAATTTGTCGCCCCGCATATCCTTCTTCAAACGGCGTAATAATGCGTGAACGTTTTTCCACACTGGTAGGCTTGCCACGTGCCATTTTGAAGGAAATTTTCTTAAAACTTTCGCGGCAAAAACGACAGATGCACACCAACGCACGTTTAACAGTAAAACGAAGCAAATTTATATCTTTACGCCGGTGATAAATAAACAAGAATGATCCTGCGGTATATTTCCTAAATGTATCGTTCGTTAATAATCCCCAAAACGACCCGTTTCAAAAGATCGGAACTTCCGAGAAATTCTTGGATCGATAATAAAAGGGACTTTATTGTGGTCGTCCCAATATTTCTACTTTACATAATCCCTTTATGGCTTTAATCCCTTAGAAAAGAGTGTTTGCTTAATATTTTTCTAATTTTATGTATTAATAATTGTGTACAGTGTGATATAATAGATTTTTATTGTATGACCGAACTTCACTGAACGGCAATGTTCTCAACTTGCTCCATACAGTAAGCCTATTAAATGTTTTTGTTTAATTCTTTTCTTTTACACATCAACAAATGTAAGAAACGGCAGAAATTTGGCAACAAATATATTTTGGTGTTGAGCACAAATTAAGTTGTATAACGGCGGTTGCGTCGGTGTAAGCGACCTCCATCCACATTGTCACTAATTGCAAGACTTATCACTGTGCACTTTGACCAAATGCAACTTAAACACACGCGTCATCTACAACCATTCGGAAAAAAAAATTGCCAGAGGTCTATTGTGACGTCAGCAAAGACACCGAACTCGCATGTTTAACACATCAAGAAATTACGACATGCACGAACAAAGGTCTACAAACTTAATCACCAATATGAAGCGATTAAATCCGATCGTAATAAATTTCTAAATGGCTGCATAAATACTCTAACGCAAGACATACAAAAAGGAGTACAGGTTCTGGCTACCGTACGCGTTAGTCATTGAGAAAATATCTTCGCCTTATATGGCTTTCACAATTCCACAACTGGAACACGACGTTGATCGTTGTATTCGATACAAACGGGTTACATCAATCGATAAATATACCGGGTGCATTCTTTTTTGTTGGTACGTATAATGAGTCACCATCACCACCACGTAACCATCTGAATGTTAAACTTGCTGGTAGAGCTAAAATACAAACTAAATATTGCCTTTTTCATAACATTGGCAAAATATTATTTCAAGCACATATAAGGTGTAGGAATTGTTAAATTAATATACAGAGTGTTCCGTTCAAAAGAGCATAAGTTAGGTTCACCCTGGAATTACGGAACATCTGTATAAATATAAATGATTTTAAAATATTATGTTTGGGGGGTGTCTCCCTTATATATATCTCCCTTAATAGCAGATAGATCGAGCTTTGCTCGCTAAGGGGTTCGTGATCTAGTTTTGGCTATAAGAAGGGATCCGTCGGCATAATAAGTTTGGAAACCACTCTTCTAGATCAATAACATCTACACCTCAAGTGGCCTCAGAACGAGATTTGTCCGAAACTTGAGCATGGAAAATTTTACATCGAGATAGACCAAACAACCATTCACGTTAGCCACAGCCAACTGAGGTACTGCAACTTGTTAGTAGGAATACGGCCAATATTCTTTAAACAAAATCATCTGGTCAGAATTCCAGACAGAATAGGGCGAGGAGATCACAACGTCGTTTTGGATTAAGTGTTCGAACGGACATTTTGGGGACACATTAAATAGGATCGAAAATAGTGGAGTTGTCGCATGGCCGGCGAGATCTCTTGACTCCTGAGATAACAAGCATAAAATTTTGCAATTTTACCAAAATTTGAATCCTCTACCTCCAGTAATAAGTGAGAACATCCCATGGCGAGTCATTCGTCATGTAATGAGCGTACATAAACGAACAAGTTTCGTCTTCTTTTTTCTTGCTGTAATTCCATTCTCGCTTAATGCTTATAAAATCATCTGTATTCACGGCCGCTGTATTCTTCCCAACGTCGCTAGGCTCTGCGCTCGCGTTGTCTGTTCCGTCTTGAAAAATCGACAATTACTATGGGATGCGTCAACGGAATGGCATCCGCCCGTCAAATGGGTTCATTGAAGTGAGAGAAAGGAATTATCTCGAATTACTTATAATGGTACAATTGGTTGAGCTGCGTGCTTTAGACACGATCAACTTCCAGAACATATACTACGTTTATGTACCTTGAATACGGTTCGTCTTGCTAACGAACTTGTTTTATTATATATGCGTATACTATGTGTTAAGATTTTTAATTTTTAAAAAAAATTAAAATATCAAATTAAAAGATAATCACAAGTCCTGTTTATTACTTTCAGTGATCCGCTTAATTTAATTTTTATTTATTTGGAATAAAGTGTGGTATGTGTTGGTGTTTCCTTCTATTTTGTAATATTTCCGTTAAGCTTAGAGGGCGCATGCATACATTCCCCGACAAAAACTTAGACGCGGTAAGATGTTTTACGGGTTTTCAGGGTTACAACATTTCTTTGCGAAACTAGCAAGATATCTAATTAAGTTTTTATTCGTAAAAGTAAAACAAACGTAAAAATATCTCCTCCGGTGATATATGAACTAAATAGTAAATTATTACTTCGATGTTTAAACAATTTCTGCGACAAAAATTTAGACGCTCTGTTGCAAATGTAAAACAAAAATCAACAAATGAGTGATCAGCAATGCGCAGATCCTCCATTGTTCTTAATCACTTCCAATAGTCTGCTATTAATAGATTTATATAAATTTAACGCATAATTTTGAGGGATATTCTGCCATTCAGTCACTATTGAAGTTTTCAGTTCCTGTACCGTGAAATATTGACGGCCTCCGCCATAAACGCGACGTGCCAATACGCCCCGCATGTTTTCATTAATGTTTAAGTCTGGTGACCGTGCCCGCCACTGTAAAGTTTTAATCTTTTTCTCTTTAAACCATTCAGTAATGGTTTTTGCTTTATGAATTGGCGCGTTATCTTGCTGAAAAATAAAATTGCGCCCGGCCCATTGGTTTCCGAAACGTAGAAGATTCTCACGCAATAAGTCTTTATACGTCACAGATGTCTTTTTGTTTGTGCAAAACACTATCCCACTTTTATCGCGGAATCCAATCGCTGCCCATATCATCACAGATCCACCCCCTAATTGTCTGGTCATTTTCACTTTTGGTTCCTTTCTCAGATCATGATAATAATGCGAGTACCCATCTGCTCCGTCCAAATTAAAACGTTTCTCATCGAAAAATATAACTTTTTCCCATTGTTTCTTCCAGGATACGTGATCTTCGGCAAATCTCAACTTCGTTTCTTTGTGTTTTGCCGAAAGTGGCGGTTTTCTCAACATTTTCTTCCGTGATATTACCGGTGACGCCTTTAAAATCCTTTGAACATTACCACACTTTACCAGCGCAACCGCTGCATATAAAGAGAAGTATCAAATTAAAACATTTTCGCTTATATTAATGTAATAAATGCGCAGGGTCTAAATTTTCGTCGTATTTAAAATTCCTATTTGGATCTGGGAAAATCTCAAAATGCCCTCATAAAGCAATAAATACCCAGAAATATCTATAAATGGACTATTTAACAAGTACTAATAACCCTCATTTACATTTTATATAATAATGTCTATAAACTTAGTTTCGTAAATAAAAACAATACCGCGTCTATGTTTTTGTCGGGTTATTTTGAGGGCTTATTGAAAATAACCTGCTTTAAAGGATTCCTCTAAAACTCAACGAGAATTGTTTGGCGACGCTACGTCACCAACAGTTAAGAGGCAACCTACGATTGATAATGGAAATCCACGAACTGAACAGCGTCAAGAAAATTTGGCACCTCACGTTTTTGTACCTAACACAAGAACACGCTCCAACCTGTTAAAAACAATGAATTATTTTTGCATTTACCGCTAAAATCATACGATTTTAACTGTTGTCTTATAAACACGACAAAGTATCTGCACTTTAAAATTTCCAACTTGTAATTCCTTTTATTAACATTAAAGCCTATCTAGAGCTTCCCAAAAACATTAGTAGGCAAGATAACACCGCTTGTTGGAAGTCGTGCTGAAAACTTAATTGAAGAAGGCATCCACTAACGCATTTGCCGCGACCCGGTCCGATAGGTTAACGTAGCGAAGCAAAAGCGAACGCCGGATAAACCTATCGGCGTTCCATCCAGCGTTATCGGCGCATGTCCCACGCGTCTCCCGCGGTGATGCACTCGCTGCTGCAGTGTCTGCGAAAATTCTTCGTTTTGCGCGCTTTTCGCCTTCTTTCATCCGTCCCCCTTGTTCGACGGTTACCTACCTGACTGTATCTGACGTTCGCGTCCCGTCTGATGTTCCGTAGCGATTAACCTCCCGTAAATAATGTGCTCTTTGGTTGATTTATTGTTTTTGCGATTGAAAAGCAAGGAAGGTTGCATTTATTTGGGCACGCGTGTATAAACGATACGTTATGGTGTTAATAGGAAGGGAGGTAGAAATATCTTTAGGGATATCGGGATTACCAGGTTTTACAGATGCTGCGCCACTGATCTCCAATTTTATGCGAGCTTTTAGTGGAATATGGCCGCAAAGATTTTTTCTAATCGCAAACGAAGGATAAATTCGTTATTTTGGTGGCAACCCTGATTGATATTGGTTAAATTAAATGTGAAACTAAGAAGGAACGATCCCGAACCCGGAGATTGAAACTTTAAGAACAATTACAAATAATACAAGACGAAATTGGGAGTGCTTGAAAATCTCTACGAAGATGCACAACGTAACGTAGTATAACGAAATAAGTTAAAGGAAAATTAGTTTTTCTTATTTAAAAACCTAAAAACCCAAAGGAAAAAATACTGAGAATTACGATTTAAAGAAAAAAATAAAGAAAAACAAACTCTTTTCCATATGGTGCGAATTCTATGGGTGGCATTGTATAAAAGACACACAAGAGGTAAAAGAATGCAAGGGATTAAAAGGAGAAGAAAAATATTGACTTTATAGTAAGGATGCACTTCCAGATACGGCGGTGGATTAGTTTCTACCTTAAGGATAAGGATATAAGCCAAGCGGCAAACAAGGAGGAAATCCAAAGAATGAGATCTATCATCCGTTGGATTGATGGTAAGTCACGTCGTTGAAGTAGACGCCCGGAAGATGTATACAGGGTATCTTAAAAAAAAAAATGGGCGTTTACGATTTTCTTTTATTTCATTGTTAGTTACATCGTAAGTGTGCTTTGAACTTGTCTCGAGATAACATTTTAGTTTCGTTCTACAAATATTCGGCTGTAGAAGCTGGATGCTCCCCAAAAAATGATGTCGTGGGCTATTCTGGGGTAGAAACAAAGTAAATAGTAAATCTACGCTAGTAATTTGAGGCAAATGATACAAGGCGAAACATGCAGAAGAAAGCTTGATAAAAACTCGTCGTTATCAAATCAATGCAGCTTTTTTTTGGTAAATTCTTCGTAGGGCGTGTGAAAATCTTCAACTGAATTTCTCTTAGTCAACACGTTAAAGTTCAGATCAAATTATTTATTCATGCATCGCCGTTATTTTGTCACAACTATTAATATATCGGCTATTGTTCGGCCGATCGGAAATTAACGTATTGTTCTTAAATTAACCGCATTTCCTGTACTTATTTTTCCCTTCTACATATTCACATTATTATACGCATACACGTACCTATTACATGCATTACATGTCCTGCCTGTCTATCGGTCAGTCTGGATTGTAGTCTAAAAGCACACGCCCATATCCATACATTCTAAGACCTACACGGAACATAATAGCTGAAGTAGCTAATGCTACCACGTTGTGTACGCCGGCTTCTTAATTAACGAACGCGATCTTCGTTTAATAATAATTTCCCCGTTTTTTACGTTTTAATTGATCACGGCCAACGCTACACCATTAAGGAGACGATCCAGTGCATGACGAGCCGATGCGGTTCGAGTTCCTTGACATCGAATTTCTACTGCCGCTCCATCTTCGGTCACGAGGAGGAACCATTTCGCACAAGAACACGTGTATACAGTAAGGGTCGTTTTAGTGGTATCGAAGCGGTTCGATAATCGTTTTAGAATTTCACAATTCGTCGAAATTAATTCGCCTATTAGCTTAATTCGTATTAAGGACATAAATTAAGCGCGAAAGCGATCAAGTCTTGGCGCTTTTATCGGCTGATAATAGCTCTTCAAAGACGACCGTGATCATCGAGAAGCTTTCGAGCTACGAGTTGAAAAAGCTCACCATGCTGCATCAGTCATGATTGGATTGGACGTTTTGTACATACCTCAATTTTTATGAAAAGGGCGTTAAAACTTCAGTAAAATTGTGTCAGGATTCAGTTTTGGAGTCCGTCGTTGTTACCGAAGTTTGACCCTCTGGCTGTGCGGATGCGAAGCTATTGAACTAGAGTTTTGTCTGCAATGAAAGATACTTCAACATTGACTCCTTAAAACGGACCCTAATCCAAGCAGTGCAGAACTTTCCTATGCACAAAGTGGGTGCTGCAATTGATGCGTGGCCGGCGAGAATTAAGGCTTGCACAAAGGCTAAGAATTTCATCATTTTGAATGAAACAGTTATTTTTTTGCTTTATATATACACTGCCCTTCAGTGAAGTTCGGTCATACAATAAAAATCTATTATATCACACTGTATACAATTATTAATACATAAAATTAGAAAAATATTAAGCATACACTCTTTTCTAAGGGATTAAAGCCATAAATTATTATGTAAAGTAGAAATATTGCGACGACCACAATAAAGTTTTTTTTTTTTATTATTAATTTATTATTAATTTATTTTTTCTATTATTAATTTATTTTTTATTTATTAATTTTCATAATAAAGTTTTTTTCTTTTATTATCATTCCAAGAATTTCTCGGAAGTGCCGATCTTTCGAAACGGGCCGTTTGGGGATTATTAACGAACAATACATTTAGGAAATATACCGCAGTATCATTCTTGTTTATTTATCACCGGCGTAAAGATATAAATTTGCTTCATTTTACTGTTAAACGTGTGTTGGTGTGCATCTGTCGTTTTTGCGCGAAAATTTTAAGAAAATTTACTTCAAAATGGCACGTGGCAAGCCTACCAGTGTAGAAAAACGTTCACGCATTATTCATGCTGTTTGAAGAACGATATTCGGGGCGACAAATTGCTGAAAAAATAAATATAAGAAGTTCAACAGTAAATGACATCATAAAGCGATATCGGACAACTGGAACTATAGAAATTCGTCCCAGAGCATCTAGGAAAACAACAAAAGCTGAAGATTTGAGAATTGTATCA
>LR737422.1:1178184-1196253 GCA_902655005.2 Marronus borbonicus
AAGAGTTAAATATAGAGCCTCTAACAAAGACGATCAAGAGGCAGCAGTCGAAATACTTTGGTCATTTATAAAAATGGAAGAAAGTAGACCCATGAAAGCTATACTGGAAGAAAATCACATAGAATGAAAGGAAGCAAGTATGTCGATTTCATATATATTAGCAGACCACCCACCCTGTTTACCAGATCTGGCTCCAAGCGGCTCTTAATTTTCAGATATTTCTTTGTTTTCCAGCACAAATTATTTATTTATAATTGTCTTATTAACGGAATATTTCTGTTGTTATATAATACAGGTACTATTATTATTACGGTTATCATTAATAGAAACAGCTGCGTTGCGTTGCCAAAGCGTCAGATGCATGTGGCCAGATCCTCGAAACACTTAGTAAGCGCTCGTGTAAGTGGGTACATTATAATTCGCCTCTTCTTCTTCTTCTTCTTCGTACATAAAAGCGACGATGATAAACTCAATGTCTTGTCGTTAACGCGGACCAATACACATGCTTACATTCATACGACGCATATTGTTATATTATTACGGCGACATAAAGAATGGACATGGACAGTTCAACGATTTTCGACCGGGAGTCGTAAAGTTGAGTCCTTGACGCGAGAAGAAACGAGTTCTCTTGTCGTTCCATACTTATTAGGTCGTAAAAGCCGGGTAAAAACGAACTGTATACAGGATGTATTTGAAATACGACGATGCTGGGTACTACGTCAATTGGCTTAGGATCCGGTATACTAAAATATTTCAAAGGTGGTTTTAATTTTATATTATTTCCAAACGCCGTCAATTTGTGGATAACGCGTAGCTTTAATGCCGTCTTTTGAGGAAGCAACATCGTTTTAAACATGGGCCATCAGGTGAGGATAATTATTTTAAAGATTTAAGCTAAACATTTAGACGCGCCCCAACGGAAATAAAACGAGTAATATTCTTAATCATGGAATTTTACGTTCCTACAAAACTCCCAGAAAGGCAATAAGAGAACTATGTTAGGAATAGCAGAGATGAAATTAACTGTATCTAAGATGTTGAATAAATTACAAACAAATCGATTCTGCGAAAAGTACTTCCTCATCGCTAACAGAGTCCGAATTGATTAGTTCAGTATCTATTAATAGAAGAGCGGGCAACCTCTTAATAATCTCCCCGAGCATAAATCTTCATAAACACAGTCATTGCGGTCATGCAGCATACTTGTCCCGCTACCCAACGCTCGAAAGAATTTCGCATGATGCACTACGATATTCTAAGATTCTAAGCGGTACGTAATATCCGATAAAATAAGCGTCGTGTTTATTGGAGCGCTATAAATGCGCGGACATGCGCCTACATATATCCGCGCTATGCCATGCCAGTGGGCATTCTTGAACGTTGGCCAGCGAAAAGATTGGAAAAATCGGAACATTGCAAATTTCGAAACGACTTAATAAATCGGGATGTGGGTGAAATCGGAATGCTTGCCAGAGTTATTGTTTTCTTTAGAGCAATTTGAGGTAACGTAGCTCGAACTCGAACGAATTTTTAAGAAGTACACCTCGAAAATAAGGTAAAGTGAAGAGTCAGTTCTTACTAAAAAACAATAAAACTAACAATTAATTAAGTTTAAATTGTTTCCCGGAAGCTGTTATTTTGCAGCGGCTTCACATTAACGCCGTTACATTCTACTTTCCAATTCCTTTAAATCTCAAGACCTGTCTCCAATCATATCAAAAACTTTAGTAGCTTGATAAGCCCCATAGAAAAAGTCCAATGGGATCAAATCTAGCAATTTCTAGCTCGCCATGGTACAGATTCAAGCCACCCAATTAATTAGTGAAGAAAGTGCGCTTGAAAATTCTATAATTTCTCGTGTACTACGAGAAGGAGCTCCATCGCGCTGAAAAATTATTCTATTTATTGTAATTCTTTGTACAGCTGAAAGAATTGTGTCTCGGCGTACACCAAAAATAGCTCTAAACTTCACGCTCATACGATCTTCCTAATTGTTGCAATTAATATTTCATTACTTTTTTCCTATTATGCACACATAGCAACGAAATTAACGTTAAAAAGAGAGAGAAAAGACGATATCCGTTCAACGGACCACATCGTTTGCTCGGCGTTGAAAAATGTTAAACGAAAAAAAGAAAAAGGATATAACTAGGCGAATAAGAGAAAAAAACCATCGTCGTTGTCGGGCGACCGATTTAAGAGTGCACTCAACCCGCATTTGCATCGCGTTAGCAACTAATTATCATTATTGTGTGAGTGCGAGTATAGTTATTTATTAGTTTTAATAGTTACCTTGCTGCTTACCTGGCCGATTTTTTCTGCAGCGGATGCTTCATGAAGAAGGGATACCGCTTTGAAGAAAGTACAAAACGTTCAGAAGGAAGAAGCGGCATATAAGATTATCCCAGGAATACTGTTTGACTTTCACTCTAATTGCCCCACAAAATATAAAAATCAATTTAATTTTAACCATGAAGAACATAAGCCATCATACTAACTTGAGGCAAGATTTACAAGCACTTAGAAGAATTTTAATGGTTAAGGTTTGGTAAACAGATTGTCTTTTTCAACTGCCAGCTATCGGGTAAATGCTTCAGATGTACCGTTGTCTGAGGGGGTCGATAGGGACCCAGTATTTTTAATTTAAATAATTATTTAAATTTTATAAAAATGCCAATATTTTCGGTTCAGTAACCAACTTACATTTCTCTTAAAGAAGTCGAAATTTATTCATATTGATTAAATAAGAAATTATGAAAACACCCAGGTTAATAAACATCCTGTATACCAAAAAAAAAAAAGAAAAACGCCCGTCAATTGTCGCCCCATCGATCGTCCCAATGACGCGTCAACTTCTCCTCCGTTCCAGTTTGAATAATAGTCGTCTATTTTCCACGAAAAAGCCAGCTACCATTGCCACGGGAGGGCATGGGCAGGTGGCCGATTACCTGGACGCAAAATGCACACGCGCACACATGCACATAAGCCGATAGTCCGTAAACGGAAACCGTCTAAAAACACATAGTTTGTGTAGCCGTACGAACACGCTACATGATAAAAACAAGTTTGGCCTCCAAATCGGTAAAACTATACGCCATAGTTCGTATGTTCGGCATTCGGATGTTTATCCGTTTGCTCACCAGTTCGATAGTGAAATGTGTTGTTCGTCAGGTTAGGTTTTTGAGATCTTGTCCTTGAAAAAGGCATGCATGCATACGAATAAGATTTAAAATTGTTCAAACAGGAACATAGCAAAAGCTTGCGCAGATGCGATTTTGTCGCCACGGCAATGGGAATTCGGTTTATTCTTTTGAACACAGCATGGACTTTTTTGTTAAATTCAGTTTTATTTCTCAACACGGTCTCCTTTAAATTTCCCGGCGATGCCTCCATCATTTTAATCCGTCTAAATAATAGCTGGCATCCTGTTCTGTAAAATAGGCGTTTACGAATGCGATCATCTCCTCGTTAATGGAAAATCTCTGCCTCCCAATTCGTGAATTTCTGCTATGGCGACCACTGACATGTGAGACGATGCATTGTTTTGGTGGAAGAGATATTTTCATCAGTTTCTTCGCCGATGGAACAGTCTTGGCATTTTTCGAAACCACTTTTCGCAGTTCACCGTTTCGACTGCGCTTTGGCTTTAGGAGTTTACTGTTGTATCCAAGCCTCCTCTGCAGCTATTAGTCGACGCCAAAACTCCGACTTATTTTGCTTAAATTTCCTCAACGGGGCTTTGGAAATGTTCGTTCGAATGCAGCTTCTGCCATCTCCGAATTGTTCCGATGTTATCGGTAATGGTGATGGATCCATTTACGCCTTAATTTGCGTAGGTGTGTTGCCTTTCAAATGCAAGCATTTGAGTGCTCGATTCTTCTCATTTTTACAGAAATATTAACATCGAATAACAGAATAACAAGCAATCATCATCAATCATGGATAGGAAGCAACTCCAAATAAAATTGTATCATATTTCTTTATAATAAAATATATTCTTTACAATCAACAGAATTTACTTAATTTCTTGCCTTATATCTGTTGAATAAACTTTGCAAGATACAACATTGTACGAGGTACCAAATTGATCATACAACATTCACCGAAGAACAGTTGGAAAAACAGTTTTAGACGGTATCTAATTCAAGTGTAAAACGAAGAAGCTACCAACCATATGGTTGCAATTTTCGCTTAACTTTGGATTAAGTACACCTTCTAGGAGGTTTATTTTGTCGTCTTTCCGTTAAGCAGAACAAAGGATACCCGCTGCGACCTTCAAAGCTGAATGAGACCGGTCAAACCGAAACATAAAGGCGTCATTCCGAGATATTGATAAATCTGAGATGGATTAGGTGCGTCTGCACTGTATAATTGTGTCAGACGCTTGTCTCCGTAGGCGTCTTGACGTCAACGACGCCTACAGGAACGATATATTAATGGTGCACAGTTAGCAGTCGAACGCCAATAACATATTACTGCTATTTATTATTTTTATTATCTTTATTGTTATGGTCCCATTACAAAGATGTAGTTCTTTTCCTAACATCGAAATATTAATCTTGGGGCCCGAGTTTTATTCCTGCTCAATTAAAGATCTCCTTGTTAATTCGATATTTTTCCTTGAAATTACTACGGAGCATGGTCCGGTTTAATGATCGATACTTGCAGGGAATTAGTTTCTTTTTGACACCAAAAATAAAAGCCATTCCAACAGAATGGCTTTTATTTACTTGCTTGTTTGCAATGTTTCGTGAGTTGCAGCAGAAGCTTATTTTTTGGGCGTATCTTGGTAAATCCATTCTTTGCGCTGTCGATCAAGATCGTCTGGAACACTTTTTGTTGAATATTTGCGTCAAGTATCAAAGGACTCAAAAAGTTATTTTGTTCAAATTTATTTTTACTTAGTAGAAATGTCTTTCGGGTGATGTCGCGTAGTTAATATTTTACTTGACGTTTCGCTGACCATGCTGTCAGCTTCTTCAGAAGATTTCTAAAGACTGCTGCTGTTGTCTTTTGCGGAACGGTTATGGATCAGCAAAGCGGAACAGAAATAGGATATATAACGAGGAGCAAAAGACAACAACGGCAGTCTTTAGAAATCTTCTGAAGAAGCTGACAGCATGATCAGCGAAACGTCAAGTAAAATATTAATTACGCGACATCACCCGAAAGACATTTTTACTATGGATTACGGTCGTGAAAGCCTACACTCAATCATTTTTACTTGCCGAGTAAGTCGGTACTCAATGATTCCTGAGGAACGCACAACTCAGAGAAGACTTAAACATCTCCGCGTTGACGGAGCATCTCCGTGTGAAAAGCAAAGAAAATATCGTTACGAGCAAGTATCTCTGATAACCCACTGCTTGCTAAAATAGTGATCGAACCTCAAGGCTGCCCACCATCGACGAGCCAGGTTGAACAAGATTCCATTCGAAAGATGTAGCTAAAGTTGAAAACACTCTAATCAACGCCTGTCGCAACATCGTAGAAGATCCAAATAAATGATTTAAACGATGGAAAGCGGGCAAAATAAATGTTGAAAATTACAAATTTATTGCTTCGAAGCACGCTTTCAACATCTCTTAAAATACTTCATATTTTCAAAGGAAACATTTCGCTAACTCTCAGGAGAACGGTATCATCGCTATACTGGTTCTCCTTTGTTGTTACCACCGCAACGGATTCGCTCGAATGCAATATACGCTCCCACAGAAGGCACAACCTACTTCATACGTACTTATCCTGCTTATCCTTGATCGTGGCTGTCGCCCTCGATGCAGTCGAAAAATGCAAATGTATAAATAGAGCCGCCACGGCAAGGTCGTCCGTTTTCAATGTCAGCATAGTCCTCCTGCTCCACCTCCACCACCGCCACGCTCTTCTCCGGACCCGTGTCGACCTGGCCTCGCATCGTTTTTCCCAGAAAGACGACGGACCACTCTGCGCGATCCGAACTCGTTTGTTTCTGGGATCGTTCTTTATCTGCTGCGTACGCGAGTAGGGGCTCTTTCGAACTCTGCGGTGCTAATTATAATAACCTACCGACGTAATTTTTGCCGGCGATAAACAAAGGATGTCGTCGATGATGTGGGGACTGTTCAAACAAGGATTAATAATATTTTTCAATAAAATAATCGATGGTTATCCAGAGACATTTAGCGTAGATAAAAAGCTATTCCTTCCTTGAGTTTTTTAGTTTAGAGCCACCGGATGCAGAACATTTTAACAACTCATTTCAATGTAAGGAAGCTTTCCTCGAGATCCACGAAAACGGGCAAAATCATTAATGGCCAGTTTATTAATGCTGTGAAATAAAAACGTCCACATTTGCACGAAGGAAAGAATCTTATTTCATAGTCTTGGTAATGTCTGATGGCCGATGATATACACACAATGCTCTGTATTGATTCGTCGTACGTATCGTATCGCTCTGACAATAAGCGTGTTGGCTTGGCCACGAATACATACATGCTGAAATCACGTGCAACATGTACGCGAAGTGCATTTCGCACGCGGGTAACCGCCTATCAAACATGCAAGTCCTCGACGTCGGAAACGCGACGAAGATATTGAGGGGAACAAAGAGGCGTATTTTTCAATGAATCAACGGTTGAAATCGTCGGATCTACGTCGCGTACGCCAGCCGTTCGCTCATTTTACTACACACACAGAAAACCTACATAGCGGATAAAAGTGTGATTCACACAGGCGCCAGTCTTGAAATTACTAATTGCGGTTGGTGCGCTAGCCGTGCGATTCGCTTGGAAGTAGCTGGCTCCTTGAATCCTTTGTGTAAAATAGGGAATACGATTTCTCAAAGCGAACGTGTTCTTCGCAACAATGACGCGGCGTTTACAAACGTTTTAATTTAAAATAATCGCAGAACGTTAGGCCGTTCGACAGGAAAATCTGTAGGTAGTGAATTTTTTATAGATGCCTCATCAGGGGTCTTTCCACTATTCCACCTTTTTTGGAAATGAGTTCCTCTCGTCCAATGTAATGATCATATTGCGGATCGACGACCACCTCTATCATCTAGCGTTGACACTCGTACGCGGTTTACACACGCCTCTCGGTCAAGCCACAGCTTCCTCGGCGAGTCAGAGTCAGTCCTTAATGTGTAGTTAGAATGCTCGGTTATACATGTTTCATCTAGTAGAATAGAAGTATTCTCGACGAGTCAACGTTACGAAGAAACAATCTCCCATATTTTTGGGAGATAGCTTTTTAGCTTCTCCAATAGATGGAGGTACTTCTCCAAACATGTCTCAAACCCACAATGGAGTAAGTTTTAGAGGTAAGTTTGGTGAGTAATCATTTTGCCAATTATTAAATTGTAAAATCATCGCTTTAGCGGTATTAAACGACTTAGTCATGACCGTTAAAATAATTAATGGTATCAACAATCGCGTCTCTGGACACTATCTCAACATTATCTTTCTTATCACTAATAATTAATGAGAAATCATCAGCGTTTGCAATATGTTGACCATAAATCAAAATCTCCAACATAAGAAGAAACCAAAAGAGACAGAACCAAATATAGTGCCCTGAGGCACTCCCATGCTAACACTTAAAGATGTGAGAGAATAAGATCTTAACTAATCCAAAGCCAAACCTCCAATGTAAAACATACACTCCTCGACAAAACCTTAGACGCGGTAAGATGTTTTACGGGTTTTGAGGGTTACAACATTTCTTTGCGAAACTAGCGAGATATCTAATTAAGTTTTTATTCGTAAAAGTGAAATAAACTTAAAAATATCTCCTCCGGTAATATAGGAACTAAATAATAAATTCTTACTCCAATGTTTAAACAATTTCTGCGACAAAAATTTAGACGCTCTGTTGCAAATGTAAAACAAAAACCAACAAATGAGGGATCGGTAATGCGTAGATCCTCCATTGTTCTTAGTCACTTCCAATGGTCGATTATTAATAGATTTATATAAATTTAACGCATAATTTTGAGGGATATTCTGCCATTCAGTCACAATTGAAGATTTCAGTTCCTGCACCGTGAAATATTGACGGCCTCCGCCATAAACGCGACGTGCCAATTCACCCCGCATGTTTTCAATAATGTTTAAGTCTGGTGACCGTGCCGGCCATTGTAAAGTTTTCCTTTTCTCTTTAAACCATTCAGGAATGGTTTTTGCTTTATGAATTGGCGCGTTATCTTGCTGAAAAACAAAATTGCGCCCGGCCCATTGGTTTCCAAAACGTAGAAGATTCTCACGCAATAGGTCTTTATACGTCACAGATGTCATTTTGTTTGTGCAAAACACTATTCCACTTTTATCGCGAAATCCAATCGCTGTCCATATCATCACAGATCCACTCCCTAATTGTCTGGTCATTTCCACTTTTGGTTCCTTTCTGAGATCATGGTAATAATGCGAGTACCCATCCGGTCCGTCCAAATTAAAACGTTTCTCATCGGAAAATATAACTTTTTCCCATTGTTTCTTCCAGCATGCGTGTTTTTCAGCAAATCTCAACCTCCGTTCTTTGTGTTTCGCCGAAAGTGGCGGTTTTCTCAACATTTTCTTCCGTGATAATACCGGTGACGCCTTTAAAATCCTTTGAACATTACACAAGTGCGTTTGTACCCCCGCCTGTTCTGCAATAGCTCTCGCCGACGCAGAAGAATTGGATGCACACCGCAATATCATGCGTTTATCCCGCTCACTTACAGCTTTCGGTCCCCCCCCGGTCTTTTGATTTGCCGTAATTTTCCGGATCTTTTAGGAAATTTCTAACGGGATGATCGCTTCTTCGTAACCGACGAGCAATTTCCTTCTTACTAACATCATCCTGGTGCCAGGCTAGAACTTTACCCCTTTCTATCAAGGATAATTGTTTTTTTCTACCCATATTGCAAAAACTTTATAAAATATAATTTCTCGCGGTGAAATGTGTACACTTTACCAGCACAACCGCTGCATATAAAGAGAAGTATCAAATTAAAACATTTTCGCTTATATTAATGTAATAAATGCGCAGGGTCTAAATTTTTGTGGCATTTAAAATTTCTATTTTAATCTGGGAAAATCCCAATTACCCCTCATAAAGCAATAAATACCCAGAAATATCTATAAATGGACTATTTACATAACAATTTATTAATAACCCTCATTTACATTTTATATAATGTGTATAAACTTTGTTTCGTAAATAGAAACGATACCGCGTCTATGTTTTTGTCGGGTAGTGTAAGTAAAAGCGCAGTTCCTGTGGGATACAGCGCACCAACAATATTAACCGTTTAACATTTTAACAATAACAACAAATTAACTTCTTCGTAATTATTGCGCAATAAAAGTAGCAGCATCTATTCCATCCATTCCAGTAGCCCCCAACAGCGCTTGCAAAAACATTGTAATAATAATCTACTTCATAACTTCTCCATCTAGGCTGATTCATTTTCGGCCCTCATTATGAGAATTTCGATTATTATTGGAGATACAGGATAGGGGATCGATCTTCTGCTCATTGGTGTGTTGTAGGTGGCTTTTCGGCCATTGTCGAGTTTTATATTTCTGATCCGCGCCATGTTGGGTGTGAACGCCGTGACAAAAAAATTTGGAAAACCGCTGTCTAAAATCAAGATACAAAAAGATCAAAAATTTCAAAATTGTTAACCGAACATTGTCATCCATCTCACTGTACTTTCAAATTTACATATTTAACATCGACATTCAAACAACCCCCTTTTTTTCGACTTCCCGCCGCATCATTCTTTCCATTCGACGTTAGAACGTTAGACAATTAAACTAGATATTCCCGAAATAACGACCGTAAGGAAGGTCGCTGAATTAGTTGAGAAGAATGAAGTGAATTAAATTGCACATATACATATACATAATACATAACACATGCGTCGCCATTCAGGGGCAGCGAGTAACTTTAAAACTCGTTAAAACCGCCCCACGAAAACCAGATTAAAAGGATGCTTGTGCGGCAAATCGAATAAACCAGCGCCTAATGCAAATCTGCGGCGCGAAATAATCGTGCGAGTTACGTATAAAGTTGTTAAATACATTAACGATAAGTGAGAATCTTCTAGACAGATAAAAAGTTAAATCAAACAAACAGCGTCTCATTGTTTAATGCCATTGTTCTTGAAATTTCTAAAACCAAGTACTACGTAAGTAGTTAAGACTCTTCGATTCACATTTGGTCCGAGGCATTTCAGAACTTAGCTACACCATCGTGTGACGGTGGCTCAAATTACGTATCACCTTTTTAGCAACGGTGGTTTATTAATATTGAAGTAAATTTTTTGTTGTTAAATTCACGATGACTTGTAAAGTTTTATCATTTGCAAGCTAGTGCGTTTTTTTTTTTTTTTTTGTAGAGATTTGGTTGCAATTTATGTGTATTTCGAATAGAAACAGATGAGGAGCTTCTAAGAGTACAATTTTTCACTAAAACATGCGCTTTTGCTCGAAAACCAAAATCTTAAATATAATTTAGACTAGTTTTGAACGGGTTTTGCTCGGAAACACTTTAAAAAAATAATAGAGCAGGTGGTTAACTCAATCTCTTCAATTTTGCGCGAGCACGTTCCGAGATGCGATAGTATTTCTTCGTTTCTAATCAGCAACCAAAGTACCAAATTTCGTCTTCAAACGAATTTCCTCTTTATAAAATTAGTAAGGCGGTGGCAAGGTATTTTTATAATTTCGGATGAAAGCGAGACAGAGGACTGTACTGAATATTTGTTTTTAATGAGAAACCTCTTTCTTGATATTCTTCCAGGCACGATAGATTTGTTGTTAATCAATTTCGGTAGAGGCTTACTTTCTACTCAAATTGCAGTTTTTACAAAATGTTAAGTTGCTCAATATGTCCGTAAAAAAAAATTCCAATCCAAATCAATAAAAGAATTGGTGGCAGAAACTGTAATTTCCAAAAAAAAAAACGCCCTTGGAGTACTTGGCGAACGGTACCGTTTGAAATTAACGTGTGGAACTTCCGTTCCTAGATAGTTTAGTGATTAAAAATAATAATAAAAATGGAAATTGATATCTATACAAAGGAAACCAACACTAATACGTACATTATGAGCGATTCCAATCACTGTGGACAACACAAAATGGCCGCGATTAGCTTCTTAATTAATATATTAGTTAAATTCCCTCTAAGTAGAAGTAGATTTAACAGAAAAATTAAATTCATAAAACACGTAGCTATTTATAACGGTTACTCTTCTATAGAAGTCGATCGCATGCTGAAGAAAGTCCAACATAGGCTTTACGTAAGAAATTCCATGACCTTAACCCCGGTAGGAACTAATAGTAAGAAATTCGTGAAACTCCCCTTTCACGGCATATCGAAAGGCGCGAGTAAGGTTTTGAAGAGTCAAGATATGAACGTATGCTTCGGTTCGCGCAACACACTCAAAAATCTTCTCGGTAATCCTAAAGATAAACCGAAAATGGGAGAAAGGTCGGCTATTTATAAAATTGAATGTAGCCACTGTAATAAAGCCTACATTGGTCGAACGAAAAGAGCGATAGAAACTAGATTCAAAGAGCATATAAGAAATTATCGCTACGGTAGATTGGACGCGTCGAGTGTGGCACAACATATAAATGAAACCGGGCATAGTATTAAATTAGAAGACTTAAAATTGATTAAAAACGTAACGTCGCCGCGAGAATTAGATGCGTACGAGACAGTTTACGTAAAAAGTAATAAAAATCTGATGAACAGAGAAAACAGACCGTTGTCGTACTCTGTCCTTTTTGACCTCTTGCAGTAGGCTGGCAATTGTTTATATTTTGGGTTATAAAAGAGATCTTCCCGTCTATCTGGCCGTGTTTTTCGCATGTCGCAGTTAAAGACGCGTAGAGGGTAGAATAGGCACTTGTAAAACAATATTTCTTCTCGGAAGAAGGGATAGTTCATGCATGTTATTTTTCGCACGTCGTAGCTGCAAGGCGTGCAGGAGGTAGAAATAGGCATTTGTAAAGATATCTGTTCTAAGAAGTAGGGATAGTTAGTTAGTTTTAGAAAAAGTTTTTTTTCTCGCATCATCCGGTTGATGATGAGGACCATTCGTGTTCTCGAAACGGCCGTCCCGGACTAATTATTATATTACTATATAATAAATTAAACTTGTGCGGTGCGGAGGGTGCCGATACTTATGTGTTGTTTAACGTGTGGAAGTTATTTATGTCTTCAGACATACGTCTCCAATCTTCCAAATATCTAACGCTTGGGAGAGATGAGCGTTGTGACGCTCACAAGCACGAACAAACTAGATTTGTTCCATGTCGAATTCCCATTTGTTTGAGAGGAAATACGTCATGGTTTTAGAGCTATTAAGGTAAATAATAAACGTAATTATGCGGTTATAAACGTTTATTGCTTAAAGCTGTAAATACTATCCAATTTAACCCGAGTTTTAAGTCCTTTTTCGGAATTCTTTTAATTTGTACAAGATTGGGTGGACATATGGCAATGTTCTTCGTGACCTACAAAAAAAAATCAGAATAACAAATTAAAAATGTAACCTAATATAAAAATAATCATCGTCTTTAAAGGATCATCATCGGCCGGATCGCCATTCCGCCCAATTCTTCGAATATTTCGCCCGGATTCTTCGGTCAATGTCGAAACACCCGAACGGAGTTTGTGCTAGACGTTCTTCCTCCTCCTCCGCCGCCACCTACCGCCCAACAACCCCCTCCGTTCCCCTCGCAACCCTACGCCATTTATGTTCGTCCAAAGAAGTCTGTCGGTTGCTATCTCAACCGTTGCTAGGTAGGATTTTCGGACTCTTCAAGTCGCGGTCGGTTTCCTTCTCGCTTCTCGCATCGGCACGGTCGCCCGAGAGAGACGGCGATGTAAGGGGCATGCGCGTAAGGCGTCTGGCGTTTCGTAGAAGGACATGTGCTCCTGCAATTCTTTCATTTCGGTGTCGGCGGTTGACAAGTGCGCATCGGATTATCTTAGTGGTGGAAAAATTTTTTTTCTTACTTCATTCTCTATGCACCACCCACATTTTCTTCCACGTTCTCCTTATATTCCACTCTCACGCCCGATATTTTCCGTTAAAAGTAGTGATTTTCTCCTTGCTTTCTTCGACGTCCTTAACCCTTAACGATTTTCGAGAGGTTAGAATACGATTCCGAAGGAATTTACCATAGATACAGGGGTCCCTAACGTGTTTGAACACGAGACTATCATGGGATCGAATTGGACGTATTAAAAGTGTGTGGATTGGAATTTTGGAATCTCACCATCGGAGACGTCTGCATAACGAAAATATGTACGAGACGTAAGTGAATTTCTTATATTAACCTCATTTTTTCGACACTCTTTTATTTAGAGAATAAAATAGTTAGGTTAGGTTCACTTTTGAAAATATCAAAATTTGATTTCGTTCTAAAGAAAACTATCGAGAAGATGTATGAAGTTAGAGTTTATTGAACGTTTTGGAATTTACGGTTTCACACTTGCTATCGAAAATTATCCGTTGAAAATTGGTTATTTTATTGTGGAATAATAATAATAATAACGACGAATAATTGTTCTGAAAGTTGTTACATACCTAACCTAGCACAAATTTATTTATGTTCAATACGAATTTCAAGTAAAAAGATCGCCCGGAATATTTTTAATTTTTGACAATAACACGTTGGTAATACTATTAATAGCTAATGTCACACGTTATTATTAGTGCCCTACTGCATAAATTCTATGATTTCACAACACTCCATCGCGTTAACGATCTCTTTCATAAAAGAAAATTTAATTTAATCTTCAATACGTGACATATTACGCAAGAAATTCTATGTATTCGGCTTAATCGATAAAATAAAAAGCGCATTTTTCTTTATTCGGCACTGTGACGCATCGTTTGTCACTATATCTCCTTTTGAACGAATGATAAAGTTGTTTTCTTCTTTCTTATGCGCGTTCCTTCTGTATACTTCAAAACGAACATTCTAGAATTCCGAGAGGAATTTCGAGATAGTTTCTTAGCAATTAAGCACTAACCTAGGGTAACGGCTCTTTGTGTAAAGTGTTGAAATTTTTGTTGACTTTATCCTGTGGTGCCGCTATTGAACTTTGAAAGAGGTTCTTTTTTTTATAATTTGGTCTTTCTGATACGTAGCGGGTTCGGTGGGCGATTTAGGTATGTAATTATGTTCTTTTTTTAGATTATGTACTTGAATTTTAGTAAATAACATTCAAGGAGTTTGTCTGAAATTAGATCATATAATTTTTAGTCCTATTGTTCACTTCACTTATCTATATCAAATACTTTTTTCTGCACATGCTATTACCGATTTGATCTAAAACCATATTCGGCAAAAACAAATTCTAATTTTAGATTTTTTTTTTATTTTTTTTTAGCTGTATAAATTGCTCATGTTTGTTATTAAAAGAAGGGTAGAATGCCTAGAAATTAATGAGAAACATCGAGATTATTGCCTTATATCCTAATATACTAAAATTAATTAAATAAAAAAAAAATAATAGTCATTAATTTCAAAATCAAAAACAAATTAGTACTTTAAAACGCCGTTTTCCTCTTTACTTCCCCAATTTTACTCCAAAATCGTCACGTTATTTGCTTTACAAATGCAATATTTAACAAAATTAATTGGCCAAACAAATCAAGACCGAGTAAACTCTTGGCAACCAAGAATTTCGTCTTCCTTATTTTAATTGAAGCTTAGAAATCGTGAAGTAATGCGGAGGTCGCCTTTTCGGCAAGGATATTCTCTTGCGCCGCGTTTTCTAATTCGTCAAGTGTTTTGTTAATTAGCCTAACAAACTTGACTCTCTAATTGATTTAACCTAAAAGCCAAGATATTCCGTGATGGTAAAACGAAATATATCTACGTAAAGGAATCTTGGAATGAGGAGAGTTTTTTTTTGTTTTGTCGTAAAATGGTTGCAAACAAAAGAAAGATTTTTAAAAATGAATAACGTACGTTATTCATTTTTAAAAATCTCTACGTAGGAGACGAGGAAAATCTAATTTGAAAAATTTGCATTATTTGTTTTATTAATAGATGAATTTTCTATAATAAACGAGAATAGAATTGAAGTAATTTAAGGAAAACTAATTATATAAATACAAAAAAAGTAATTATATAAATACAATAATAGTTAATACGAACAAACACGGCATGTTAAAAGGAGTCCCGAAGTTGTAGTAAAGAATTGAGGAATTCACAATTATTATAATTTTTTTAATATGTAAACAATATCCCTGTTCAAAGTTACAAATATGGGGGGCTCTTCTATGATTATTTGAAATTTTATCTAATTATTAATCGTAGATGATCGTATTGATTTGTTCCCGTTTTAGAGATATTTATTGCATGAATTGCTAAAAACTCATTTTAACCTGGTTAAGAAGTCGTCGCATCTTTCTACTTTGTCTTGAGGATACATTGCAGCACGCTTTTATGCAAACATTGTTAATAAAATAGTTATAAATGTTGACAAGAAATTTGTCAGTTTTGGACTTCTTGTAGATATTCGAGGCACGAGAGAATAAATCAAATAATACCAGGGGTGAGATCCACGCATTGTTACAGTAGGAATCCCTCAAGGCTCAATCCTTGGACCTACTTCATTTATTATTTTTGTAAATGATGCGTATAGCTTTATGCAACGTGGCTCTATCAGTTTGACATCTTATACCGATAACATTTGAGACGTTGCGTTAATTTCAGCATTGGATGATCACAAATAAACTTTTGATAAATGAGGATAAAACTACAGTTGGTAATTTTGGTCTCAATGAACTTTAAGAAAATATACGTACCGGTATTGCGAAATTAGCAACACTCTAAATTTTGCTTGTTTTCAAACGAATTTGGTACTGTTCATTGGGGGATCGCCACTAAATGGCCAAGGATTTTTGGAATGCAAAAGAGAGCACTACAAATTATTGCTGGGGTTGGTTATCGTGATTCTTGCCAAATTTGCCATTTTGTTTATATAAAAAAAAAATCAAAGGTCATCATCACGATACTCGATTTAAGGATCAGTTGAAGCCAGACATTCGCTTTAAATCAAAAAAGATTTAACGTATAGTGCCTGTAAAAATTATTAGCTCTAAATCTTTAACTTTCGAAAATCTTTGAGAAGAAAACATATATATACATAACGTAAGCACTTAAAAAAATGAGAACAACCGTAGAGCATGTTACAGCATCAGGAGATTCTCTGAATACTTTCAATAAGCTAATCGGAACTTTATTATTTTACGCTAGTTTTCTTCTTCTAAGCCTATTTATCCAAATCTAAACCGTGTCTTAGTGTAAAATAATAATTAACCAAAGACCTTAGATGATAAACAACAGGAGAATGAAATTGAAAAAGAAACAAAAGAAATAACAATAAATGCAACTTTTACGTAATTGTCTTGTCGCAAAATTCCTACCAATCTAAGGTCTCTTGCACGCCTGCAATAAGAGGATATTTCACGATGTATGTAAGCTAAGTCATTTTATAGCCTGTATCGGACTCACTAGAGTTATGTACACCAAACCCACGCCATACCAGTTCTTCTAATGGACCCAGAAGGTCTGTCCGTTGTACTTACGTTACGCAGCATTAGACGCATTCATGAAAGCCGCGGTATCGTTTGGAATGTGTTGCGTATCGAACAACCTCGTCCTTTCAAGAACCTATAATTAATGTTAAACGGTACTATTTCAGACCATACCGTAACCAGGATCAGAGTTACATGGACGTGAGCTGCGCTACGACATTCTTAGAGTTGTTTGAATTGACGCTGCCCTTTTTTTTTCTGTTTCATTGTGTTGACTTGACATGGGAAGGAGGTGTTAAATTGATACATTACTGTAACATAAGGAAATTAAAAAAATTCTGAAAATATAAAGAAAGGTTGAGATATTAATGAATATCTTTCTTACGTTCTTCTTACGTATCCTATTGCCATATTCAAAGCCAATATTGTTTAATATTTTCCCTAAAGGTGCCACAACCACAAGAAAAAATTCTCTTTGTTGTCCATATTAGGTACCACCCACCAAAAAATAGTACGATTGTTTTTTGGACTTTCTAAAACCAAAGTTCATCAAATCCCTTCGTCCAATGGTCAATTCGGTTCAAAATTGTTATTATAAATCTTCCACTTCCTCTCTCAAACATCCATTCTATATTTCATTCCTTACCTCATTTATTCCCCTTGCTTACCCATTCTGGTTGTTCAGGACGCCACTAGCGTTTCTAGTTTCAATTCTTTTATTTCACTCCAGCAGACCCAATATACATACACCGCGTATTATACACATAGAATAAAGTAAAAGGTACGCAGTACCTAATCTAGGCACACATCGGGATCGTTATTCTTTTGTTTGTTAATTCTTCATTTTATACCTGCCGGGGTTTCGTACCTCGTCCTCGTCATACATTCGAAAAAAGCCCGGTTTTAGAGAGAAGGGAGGACGTGACTGTTAGATTCTTTCGAAAGTTATTTGTCATTGTCGCTGTAATCGGGTCTAGCCCTGGGTCTGTCTTATATGTATGTATGTACCTTCTATCTATGTATTTATGTATATACATAATATCGGTTGTGTATTATGCAGGAACAAGGCCAGCAGCTGCCGCTTGGACGACTGACTAGCTGGTTGTGTGCGTGTGTGTGCAGACCTTTGCTTCGCTTCTCTTCTATTCTAGCCTCTATTGTATTAAATACAACCCGGATGGCGTGCCTATTGGCGAAAGTTTTGCTATTAGTACGGTCGTCCCGATAAATGAATCCATTTTCGTTGGAAAGGCTAGCGAAGAGGGCGGTAGAAAGAGACGGCGATACCTAGAAACAGCAACGTGATTGTTATTGAAGCGAAACTAGCCAAGACAAGGCTGGCATACCATCCGGAATGCTGTCGCATGATGGATGCCAGTTTTCGTTTGTTGCCGTGTGTGTGTGTGTGCAGAAAGAGGAGGGGGTTCTTTTTTTTTTCGCCAGCTTTAAAGTCCGTCGGTGTCCATTTTGAGCAATTTTTGAAGATTCTTATTTGCTTAGATAAGAAAAGCACAATTTTATTATTCTCATAG
>LR737422.1:1209686-1225370 GCA_902655005.2 Marronus borbonicus
CCCGAACTGCATTGTGCCAACAGTGAAGCAAGGGCGTAGTTCTGTGTTAGTGTGGGGATGTTTCTCCTTTGCTGGGACGGGAGATTTATGCAGAGTGCAGGGTGTAATGAGGAAGGAAAATTATTTTGCAATACTCCAGAATCATGCAGTGCCATCAGGATTGCGTATAATAGGCCGTAACTTTACATTCATGCATGACAACTACCCAAAACACACTGCGTTAGTGTGTAAGAACCATCTAAAGGAGCAAGAAGAACAGCACACCCTGCAAGTAATGACATGGCCCCCACAAAGCCCAGATTTGAACCCTATAGCGTTGTTGTGGGATGAACTGGACAGGAGGATCCGAAAAATATGCCCAACTTCACAAGAACATTTACGGAATATTCCGCAACACGAACGGATTAATATTCCACAATCCGTTTTAACAAAACTTATCGGAAGAATGCCTAGAATAGTTCGAGCGGCGATTAACAGCAAAGGAGGTTTTTTCGATGAAAAAAAAATATAATGTTCGGCATGTTATAT
The DNA here is from genome assembly GCA_902655005.2 of Marronus borbonicus. NCBI lineage: Eukaryota > Metazoa > Arthropoda > Insecta > Coleoptera > Scarabaeidae > Marronus > Marronus borbonicus. The sequence goes on from LR737422.1 coordinate 1,210,215, forward strand.
TAGGCCAGAATAACTTTTTATTTATTTATTTTTGTATTTTTCACCTGTACATACAATAAAATTGCATTTTGTTTTTAGTTTCGTTTGTTTCTGTAACCTTTTCATGTTTTTTACTAACCGACCGAACTTCTCTGAACGGCAGTGTACAATGGATCGATTTAATCGGTTTAATCTTTTTTGCAAGTATCTATCAATACTTTCCTACTGCTCTGTGTAAATCTGTTAAAATTCTTCTGAATGATGATCTCGATCCGCTCCATTCTAATTCGCCTTGCATCTTCTGGCGTAGAGCCGATACCGTATGAAAATTATAAATCATGTCTCGTACCATCCTTATTTGATATTCCGGTAAGCTTGTGACACTATTTCGTCTTGGTCCCTTGGTAACCAGGACTTTAACAATTATTTCGATGGTTCATCTCACAAACTGATCGTTTAATCTCACTTACTATCACCGAACTGGTTTTATGTTTACAAAAATAATTTGTTAAAAACGATTGGTAAAAACGATTTATGGCGTTTGAGCGTGTATCACCCTCTAATCCCATTTCGAGCCATCACTACACCATCGATCTATTTTTAACTAAACTAAACTAAAACCGCTCCTCCTATTAACTGTCTCAACACCCCCCCGTTTGCCTTTGGATCGGCCACCGCCTCAATGGAAGCCTCCACCGCCTCAATGGAAGCCTCCACCGCCCATTGGGAGAGACCGATCAGACGTTTTGCAAATTCTGTATTATTTGTTTAACCGTGTTTGGTAACAGCTTCTCTTTTTGTACATACCGAGTAGTCTCGATATCATTTCATTGCATCCTCCATGAACAATAAACAATTTGAAGTAAATCTCGTTTGTTTCATCAATGCTGGATTGTTCCGTACTAGCCGTAACGAACTTGAATATCTCCAAGATTAGCATCGCATCAAACGGCGTAAATGCGGATAATATTACAACGCTATAGCGATGCTATTATTAAATTTTACTGGACAAAATTACATTTTTTTCCGCATAGTCCCGACTTGCCGAACAACCGACTCATTATTTTAATATATCTATATTAAACAATCCTAAATATTTTGAGAGGCATTCCTTGGCAAGCGTTCGGTCGAAGGTCTACCCGCATACTTTACGTGCTTGTTCTTCTAACGGGTCCTATTTCTATATCCGTCTTTCCACAGTTCACCTCGCAGCTTAGAGTAAAAGTTTTCAAATAAAACTTATTCGGGAGACGAGTTCTGCACAACATAACATGATATGATAGCATACAAGGTGTTTAGTTATTGCTGCAAATTTGTTTCTTTTTTTTAATGGAACGTCCTATATATTACGTTTTTGGATGCCTCTCTTTAATTCATGCCAATATTCTCCGGCGTATCCCAAATAAGCCTCAGAACTCGGTACTTGTTCTCGATAATAATAGTGCTTTCTATCACCAGAGAAAATTAGAAAAAATTACAACGACAGGATGGAGAAAAAATCAAATTATTGAATGGTTTCGTAAGTAACAAATACCAACAACCACTGACGATATGCTAAAAAGGGACTTGTTAATTTGGCCAAATGAAATGAATTTGAAAGCGAAAATATAAAGACTATTTTTCTGAATCTTCTTGCTTCGGATGCCTCTGTAAATGTTTAATATTAAAGATGACTCATTTATCAAATCTTCGGCGGTTTAATCTCCAAGCAATAAAGCGAAACTGCTGATTAGACCGGCTTTATTTAGCTTGTTAAAGTACGTCATCGGTCGAAATAGATAAAATATTTTAAAGGTGAAAGTCAATGCACTCTTGTCCGACGACATTTGTGTACAGATAGTGTTAGTAATAATTAACTGGCTGGTTTCGTTGCGAAATGGTCTGGCAATGGTTTTTATTATATCGAAATACAAGCTAAGGATGGACGAAATGTTTGCGCTGTTGTTGGCGATTAAATTATGTTAACGTCTTAATATAAAGGCTAACATTTGTTGGTCTAAGAAATGTCTTCGTTCCATGTTTTTCCAGATTTTTATGGGCGCATGTCCCTTGATTATAAATGATTTAAAACGAAAGTAGAAGTCATAATGCGTAAATTTCCGTTCTTTGTATGTGCTTTTGTTCTTCTTCTCACAAAACTCTTGCGTTTGATTAAAACAATGCGACCGGTTTCGCGCTTAGTAGCGCATCCCCAGGCGAGAATTTAGAACCGACGTTCGACCTCATCGGTTTTCGATGAGGAACGCGTAGATCGCGGTGTCATCGTCAGGATTCTCGCTGAATAAAAGTAAGCCTTAGGCCAATTAATATTTCACAGCAAAAGTTAGCGAGAAAAGTGCGTCGAATCGTCACCGTTGATGAAACTTGGATACACGATTTCGTAGTATTCGAAGGGAAAAATCCTCATTGACTATTTGAAGAAACGACGCACCGCCATTGCGTTGCTGCATGAAAATCAAGCAGAAACAGCTTCATTTATCAAAAAAAAATTCGTTCTAACACGACAATGCGCCAGCTCACTCATTCGGAGTTGCTATAGTTAAATTGTTTTTCTATGATTTCTTTTTATTGTCCAATATGAAGACGTTGCGCGCAAGGGAGAAACATCCGCTCAAACGAAAGGAATGTCGGGGACGTTGGATAAAGGAGATTACGTAGAAAGAAAAATAAGACTCCTTTTTGGAAATTTGTTGGATGTTCCGTAAAGTAACTCGGTTAAAATAATTCGGAATATTTACTGGAACTCAAATTGAGGCAATTCGCGTTTTTTTTTGTTGTATTTTTAATACAAGAAGTCGTTATTGCTTTATGGATACACAGACAGAAGGCAATACATCTCTACTGAGGATTGTTGGAAGAAAATATTTAGTAACATAAAGAAATTCAAAATCAATGTTTTTTAAATTTTTAAACATAGAAGCGTCCGCATTCGTACCAACTGCATTTTTAAACGTTGAAATATAATATTCATATCAGAAGTAAAATTAACCATAAAAGAATCAATTCTAGACAAGTTTAAACAGATCCAATAACTAGAGTAATGCATAAAATAAACTACACCAGACGCTACGATTATCCGCAGAAATGTCCAGTCCATGTCCATTATTAATAAAACCTCAAAGCTTTATATAATTACCATCGATCGTAAAATAGTTTTCAAGGCAAGGATTCCGCAATATCGTACAATAGAATAAATATGCCGGAGCCCAAGCTATGTTCTCTATTCTATTTTCGTTGCTGCTTTATCGTCCTGCATATTTCAACTCGACTGTGTGTTCCGTATCCTTGACACGATGACGAAATGCATCTTATTAATTCAATAGGTCATTTTATTTATGGAAAATGTTGTACGATTTGTAATAAGCTAAACGCAATAGCTAATAATAATGGTGCCACTTAGGATTTTAAGTAGCAATTACATCTTTACGGCGTGCGAACCATTTAGTTGCACAGTTATGCTGGGGATGTTGAGAAAATCATTTTTTTTTTAATTTTACAAAATGAAATTTTGACGTATTATAAGAAATAAGTTTAGCATTATTATTCTCAATTAACTCCTCACATGAGGCATTCAGAAATGTCAGAATTTCTACTTTATATGCGAGGAGAAAGTTGAGGAAAATTGAGACCTGCGATTGGACCACTCCATACCGCAGTACACGGAGTACAACGTTTGAGATTTGCTAGAAATCATTTGGGACGAGACTAAAGTAAGTTTAAAATCTCGAGATGGTACTGCGAAGAACTGGGGAAAAATAAGTTTTCAAAGGGCGTCCTTTGGTGCTGGATCCGCACAGAGTTAGGCAATATGTGCTGAACATTATTCAGGACCATACAATGCTTTTTGCACGATTTCTCGGGAACAAGGCCACAAATCGCTAGACTTACAGGAGATTAATCTTCAAGTCATCTGGCCACTACGAAGGGGCCCCAGACTTAAATCCGATTGAGATGCTCTGAAAAGAGCATTTATCAGCTCCTAGTAAACTCCAGGAATCGGAACAGCTGTTTTCTCCGAGTGAGATAATATTCCTCTGCCTTCCTATTAGAAGTAATCGAAAATTTAACGGCGAATTCAAGGAGTCCACTTTTCATACGTTTCCATTGAAGAAGAAGTTAATTCATAAGCCGATGTTTAATCTTCTGACGAATTCCGTTAATTTTAAGCAGTACATATGTAAGAATTTTAAAAATTCGATTTTTTTTTTATCCAAAGATAAGACTTAATAAACATAAAACTCTTCTTCTTTACTAAATCGTTATATATAAATCTATTAGAAAGAAAATAAATACATCCACATTGAAATCCAAAGTTCACCAACCAAATTATTATTACTTGTAATGAATACAACATTGGCAGGAAACGTTCAAGGTTACATCTCTACAGACTACATATCCGCTGTGGAATATTTAGGAAGTACATAAACTTGAATAAAGTCAATATATACCTATGCGCTTAAAAAATTCTGAGAAATTTTAAGTGATAAGATTACGCACTTACGAGATATACAGTGCTGGACATTTGATTACTTTCATCTCACAATTTACGCCATTTCGTTGAAGCACTAACGTCTTAGTTAAAATGATTATAAAAATACTTAAATTAGATCCCTTGTATAAACCTAGACACCAGTTTGCCTTAACGATTTCAAAGGCCAATTTTTGAGGATTTGTTTTCACTATGGAGGTAATTTTCAAAGCCACAATTGATTACTCTCACCCCCCCAAAAAAAAAACAACAACAAAAAATAGAAATAAAGCAACTATCTTTTATTTATTATAATGAGTAAGACCTCATCGTTTCTCAATAACTGTTAACATGCGATGAGGCAACGAAGTAAATTAATTATTTAACAAATTCATTGGAATTGCTTCCCAAAGTGATTCTTATGGCTAACATTCAATTCTTTTCTATTGTTGAACTGGCTTCCTTCCCTGCAAACTTGTCTCGTCATCCAGCCGCGTAAGTTTTCTATAACATTCATGCCTGAGAAAAGAGCAGGCCATTCCGGAACATCGATATTGTTGTCGTTCATCCATGTGTTGATTATTCTTGCTGAGTGAATTGGCGCATTATCATGTTGAAACGTCCATTCTTCATCGGGAAACGCCAAGTCAATATTAGCGATTTGTCTCTGGAGCAACCCCGGGTACTTTTGAGCAGTCTCTCTTCCTTCCAGAATTTCTAGTCTCACTGTTCCTCGACTTGAAATCGCACCCCAAACCATTACTGATCCAGCTCGGCTATGGACGACGTGATAAAAATCGTTCTGTCTCAAAAAACCTCAAATCGTGGAAATAATATTGGAAGCCATCAGGTCCATCCAAATTAACCTTTTTTTCATCATTGAAGACAGCCGTTTTCCACTCATCTACCCATTCGCGATGATTGTAAGCAAATTCTAATCGGGAATGCTTATAATGCTCGAGCAGTTAGGGTGTCTTGCGCAGTTTTTTTCTTTTCAAATGTGGATATTTATTGCTCTTTGGATGGTTCGTACGGAAGCATGACTCTATCCCTAACTATTTGTGTATTTGTTATGTTTTCCTGTACTACAGTTACTAAGGACGGGGGGGATTATATATTATTTATTTTCTCAATAAATTCTCCCGAAGTTTCTGGATAATTCTTCGAAAACAATTCTGCGAAATCGAATCCTTCTCCTGCAGGTATTTCTTGGAAGGTACAGCGTACATTTCCCGGAATAATAATATTTCGTAGGGCTGAAAAATAAATAAAATCCGGAAACGTTAAACTAATATTCCAAGAAGGAGGGTTCCATGTTGACCTATGTGTAACGGATTAACTACTAGCGTGCAGAGTGAAATTCAGATATTTGTAACTAAGCTGTTTTTAATTAAAAATTTTGTCTACTTCTAAGCAATCTTATCCTTATCATTCGCCATAGTTCTTGGATATACCGATGCAAAAATCATCGAAAATGAATCATACGTATACATAAAGATTCCGCTAACGTTAAAATAGGCCGATTAAAACCATTCATTAATGACTTAATACGCGACATTTATTCCAGTGCACGTATTTTTTATCTTTTTTTTTTTTCTATAGGGAGATAAGCTTGACGTATCTCCCACTGGTGCCTGTTATCTTACGCCCTTAGCCGCAAAGGAAGTTGTTATCAGTTATCAGTACATTCGGCTCCGTGCTGGTTCGGAATTTATATTCATCTGAATACACAGAGTGTTGCAATAAGCAAGTAAGGTTTAGAGGTATGTATTTTAGTTTCGCCAGTAACTACAGCAGCAAACAGTAGATCGACTGATTTATTGTTTTTCTTCGCAAAGATTGATGCTTTCTAATTTTTATAAACAACTGCTGAAGAAATTATGCCAGTCATCAGTTGGGAACGGTGAAAATTACAATTTTAAAGGTACCAGCTGCTCTTTCCGGCAACCGGAACCGTTGACCACGTAATCAATTCTTAAGATTTAGGTCGGGACTGTAACAACTCGAATCATCTTTGGAGCTTTATGTGAACTCTCATTATCATTTTGGGGGATGGTTGGGATTTTTGAGAGCACGACAATCACTTGTGATTGATAAACTGCTGGATATCAATCGGCATTGACCGTTCTTCGATCTTCTACAGGAATTACACGGTACGGTATTCACTTCTCCATTGCGACAAACTACGTGTTTTAAATGGCCCCAAGGAAAAAAAATCACAATATGTTAGAGCCGACGAACGAATTGGTCAAAAGGAACATATCATCATTATGGTAAAGTCTTTTGAAGAAAGTTTCCTTATAATGCAAAGTGGAAAAACCACTAATTGAAAATTGGAGTTCCTCCCGCAAAACATGATTGTTATGGGACTTGTTCACTCCATTTCTTCTAAATGTAACTTTATCGATAACATGTTCTTGCTGAGCCATTCCAAGTTGAGCTGCCGCTCATATCGTCCTCATTGCCTGTAATTTTGATGGAGCAAATCTTCGAGCTCCTTTAACTAAATTAACGAACGTTTGTGACATTTTCCAATTATTTGTATCGAATTTATTATCTGCTGTTTTCGCGTTAAATAAATACAAATAAGTCTCGATTTCTTCGAAGAAAATTTATTTAAACATTAGCTAAATTAATACGTGAACTGATCTCATCAAAACGTATGATTCAACCGGGACAATCTTTTTGGAACGAATAACCCGGCATAAAGTGCATCATCTCGAATTAAAATCTTTATCTGGAAGCCTTTTTCGATAACACTCTATACGCTATCCATGCGTGAACCTAAATACAATACGCTTACGTACCATATGTAAATTATCGTCGACATTATCGTACATCAACAGGTCCGCTGTTATCACTAAATAACCTAGCCAGGTCTGTATTCTATTATCGCTGGTTGGCATTGAGTGACACGAATGTATGGGACGTATGTAGATATTTTTATCGTGCCACGTACTTCCGGATTTTGATAATAATTTAACAATATATGCATGGACAATACTTTTAATGTATATGTACACTGCCGTTCAGTGAAGTTCGGTCATAGAATAAAAATCTATTATATCACACTGTATACAATTATTAATACATAAAATTAGAAAAAAAAATAAGCATACACTCTTTTCTAAGGGATTAAAGCCGTAAATTATTATGTAAAGTAGAAATATTGCGACGACCACAATAAAGTCCCTTTTATTATCATTCCAAGAATTTCTCGGAAGTGCCGATCTTTCGAAACGGGTCGTTTGGGGATTATTAACGAACAATACATTTAGGAAATATACCACAGCATCACTCTTGTTTATTTATCGCAGGCGTAAAGATATAAATTTGCTTCATTTTACTGTTGAACGTGTGTTGGTGTGCATCTGTCGTTTTTGCGCGAAAGTTTTAAGAAAATTTACTTCAAAATGGCACGCGGCAAGCCTACCAGTGTAGAAAAACGTTCACGCGTTATTACGCTGTTTGAAGAAGGATATTCGGGACGACAAATTGCTGAAAAAATAAATATGAGAAGTTCAACAGTAAATGACATCATAAAGCGATATCGGACAACTGGAACTATAGAAAATCGTGTTCGGCCCGGAGCATCTAGGAAAACAACAAAAGCTGAAGATTTGAGAATTGTATTATTAAGCAAACGCAATAGAAAATTAACAGCGCCACAAATAGCGGGCGAAGTCAATCGCGGCCGTGAAGAACAAGTTTCGGTGAATACGGTAAAACGTCGACTTCAACGAGCGAACCTTCATGGACGCATTGCCATTCGAAAACCCTTACGTCGGGGCAACAGAGCAAAACGGCTACAGTGGGCCCGTTCTCATCTAGATTGGTCGTTGGATGATTGGAAACACGTGCTCCGGAGTGACGAGTCAAAGTTTGAGGTCTTTGGGCAAAATCGACGAGTTTATGTCCGAAGATCTAAAACCGAAAAGTGATCCCGAACTGCATTGTGCCAACAGTGAAGCGAGGGCGTAGTTCTGTGTTAGTGTGGGGATGTTTCTCCTTTGCTGGGACGGGAGATTTATGCAGAGTGCAGGGTGTAATGAGGAAAGAAAATTATTTTGCAATGCTCCAGAATCATGCAGTGCCATCAGGATTGCGTATAATAGGACGTAACTTTACATTCATGCATGACAACCACCCAAAACACACTGCGTTAGCGTGTAAGAACTATCTAAAGGAGCAAGAAGAACAGCACACCCTGAAAGTAATGACATGGTCCCCACAAAGCCTAGATTTGAACCCTACAGAGTTGTTGTGGGATGAACTGGACAGGAGGATCCGAAAAATATGCCCAACTTCACAAGAACATTTACGGAATATTCCGCAACATGAATGGATTAATATTCCACAATCCGTTTTAACGAAACTTATCGAAAGAATGCCTAGAATAGTTCGAGCGGTGATTAACAGCAAAGGAGGTTATTTCGATGAAAAAAAAAATAATGTTCAGTATGTTATATTAGGCCAGAATAACTTTTTATTTGTTTATTTTCGTCTTTTTTACCTGTACATACAATAAAATTGCATCTTGTTTTTAGTTTCGTTTGTTTCTGTAACCTTTTCATGTTTTTTACTAACCGACCGAACCTCTCTGAACGGCAGTGTATATGTACGTAGGTATTACATAAAGTATGCATTACTGATTATCGGCGTTAAGCTTAGTCAAGAGGGGTATCTATAGACAATAAATTGATTATATGTATACAGGCTGATCGATTGAAACCATCCGATAGCTAAGCTACGGGATGGAAATATTTTGAAGGACGCTAGCATTAACTTCCTTCTTTCAAATAGAAATATTCCAAATATTAACGCGCAGGACTTTGATCCATCGCGAAGCTTTCGGGTAAAATCTTTTTAAATAAACGTGGCTGATGACCCGGAGATGGCGTAGTATTCACGACTAAGAAGTACGAAATTAAAGTTTTCAACGTGCTTCGTCTAATTAAAAGTTATCCTAGAAGACCTATGCATTTCATTTCCCACCCAATTCCGTATCCTTTGCGTTAAAGATCACTAAAATAATACGGTGGGGGGACGTCGATTGCTTTTTTAAATAAATATTGGTTACTCATGTTTGACTTGACCGATTCTAATGATCTTGGTCTCGTTTAAACGAGGCTTATTTATTCTACTAAATGCGGTTTTAGTTTAGTTCTTGTGATTTGTACCCTCACCAGTAGAAGGGATTATTTGACTTTATAGCGAAAAAAGTTTCAATAGAACGATATAACGCGAAATGAGATATCGACAGAAAAATTTAAAAATTTATGGTATGTGGATGGTTCGATTTTGGCGACCGATATTGTATTTAATCTGCAAAAACTACAAAGCTGCATTTGGTAGATCAAATAAAACACTCCTTTAAATGAGACTAAGATCGTTAGAGCCGATTAAGCTCTCTCTCCCCACGACAGACACATTTATTGTTAAAAAGGGTTTTACCCGAAAGCTCTGTGATTACTACCCTCTGAGTTGCCATATTCCATATTTGGCCACCCACCCAGGAATATCTAAATAACATAAAAGTTGCCAAAACGGAAATCCGCATAAGTATATATTTATAGGAATATCGCTGTAGAAGTACGAATTATATCGACGCACATTGTATACGCATATTTATAAAAACGCTAGCTCATTTTTCGCTAAACAACGATAGCAACACCCGAATATTCTCGAACGCGGCCAAACGGGAACCAAGTGACTTCATTGCTGAGCTATCTTAATTTAATGACAACCTTGAATGTAAAAAACGAAATTGTTCGTACGTGTAATATGCAGTGCCTTATTTCTACAACGTTTTCCTCCGTTGGTTTCAGGTTGGTAGGATTATCGCCTCGTATTCCTGAGAATCCCACAGTCGGAGCGGAGCTTTCCCATTGTTAGTAAATTACGTTCTCGATTCTGGTAAGTGATTTCGAAGAAGTATTTTTTTATTTTTTACGAGCATTATTTATTTGGTCGGGTTTAAATAAAATTTTCCGCCTCGTATGTTCGTACATTAGCAGCATTTGGGTCATGTTACATCCACGAAATGTTTTCGCTGAATCACGATCACACGTTATCTTAAAAACGCATGACTAACTTATTATACCGTGATGACGATGTTGATGATGAAATGGCTAAGGTACACTCCAAGTTGCTTTATTGTGGATGAATTTCACTCGTAAATTTCGCAAATTCTCAGGAAAATCTTACGAAATGTGTCGGGCACAGATCGTGTCTTGATGTAGCTTGAAACCTCCAATTAACATCGAGTAGCATCAAACAAGTATGAACTGCGATATCCGTTCCGTAAGCTTCGTAGTGCCGCGAAGTGTATGTGCTTTTATAAAGACCTAAATTCTTGCATCTATTACTACGTATCTTTCTATTAAAGAGTGTCAGCTGTCGGAACACTCTAATAGGTATTAATTTTACATTGACACACTTTCTGATTTGGAAATTCCACGCCTATTATACGAACATTTGATGCGGAGAGCATTAGCTTCATTTATGATTTACGAATGTTTCTGTTGCCCTAAAGATCATTGAAAGCTTTAATTGGAAATTTTGATTATTTCATTAACAATGTTGATTCTCCTGATCTACCATTCTGAGCAATTTTTAAACGCACAACGAATAAAGAACCGCTCAGGACAAATCCCGAAGATTTGCAAATCTATTACAAAACAGTTCAAGCGTAAATATCCCAACTTTGACTTTAATCATCATTTAACAATGCTGTTATTTATATTTTTATTCGAAAATTTGAGTTGTTATCTCCTCTGGCCAGTTCATTACGAAAATTTGTTAAGAAATTTGATGGACTTCTTCGTAAGCCCGTCGTTTTTTGACGCCGAACTTTGGAAAAAGGGAAACACCTTGCAAAACATCATTAACATACGCGTATCTATCCCAAAAAGCAATCCACCATCGCCAATCACGAACCAAAGATAAAACTATGCGGGCAGATGACGTCGGACCGCCCCCATGCGAGCTCCGTAGGTTGTAGCCGGCTGCGCTCGCGAGATCGAGCTCGTACAAGTTGACCGAGAGCGGCATCCAAGAGTAGAATTTGCTATATTAGTTGCTAAGGCGAGGGACTCCTTCTCTTCGGATTTTAAATGGCCACATCGCAGACTGAGCCAAGGTCGCGGCAAGGACTCGTCCATTGCAGTATGGTCGTCGTTGTCGTGACCCATACGCTCAATGTATTGTTGTTGTTAGGTTAAGAGAAGTTGTCTCGTGTGTGTTTGTTGGTTGGGTGTCGCGTCTTTTTCTTCGGTTTCGGATTCTTGCTCCTCCGCTTTTTTTCCGATTCTTTTTATTCCAATTTGGTCGGTCTTCCAGGACGCCTTTTTTTTGTTGAAAAGTTGGCTAATAGAAGTGGAAGTGGGAGTTTCAGGAATGTTCAGGGTGGGTAAATTTGGATACTTAATTTTGTAACTTAATAACTATTAGTTACACAAAAAAAAAAATTTCAAAATAAATTCATTGGTGGATCGTCTTTTATTTTTAATAAACAACACTTTGATTTTGTTTATTGAAACTAAGATGGTTTACCTTCAAGAGTTGCAAGCGTTCTGATCAGTAAAGCACGAGGAATAAAAATGTTTTTTTTTTCAAAACGACTTTTGCGTTAATTTTTTATTAGGATGTCCTTTCCTCTAATCCCTTCTAACATATTCATCCTGTGGTTAAACCACGTTTAACCCGATATCTTCATCTATATACCATCACCATCACCTATCAGCTCCACGTTTCGTTGCGGATTTACGCCGATTTGCCGCTTCGTACCATTCTATCCCGTTCCTTGTGGCCGTGTGCTGTATTTGCCCGACGGCATATCGCCACATTCTTCGAGAATGGTATGTGGACAAGCGACTGCTCGGTTTGTGCTTTAGTCCAGTTGTTGCGATTCGTTGCGCTGTCTCTGTCTAACTGGTTAGTGTGGTCTCTTAAGACGATTGTAGTTCTTCTGCACTCGTCGTGCGTTCCTACAAAGTTTATTCCTAAGCCTTATAGTCGGGCCCCGGGCTAAAAAAAATCGTTATTGATATTTTCTCGACGGACAATTGTCCCCATTTTTCAGAGGAATGCCGATAAGCGAACTGGTTGTATTATGAGAAGTGACCCAGAAAGGAATGCAGTGTTGGATGTTTGGTTTATTTTGAAGATTTCGTTTTTATTAGGAAGATGTTGCAGATTTTAAATGCAATAACCAACAGCGCTTATATCTGGATGTATTGTTTTTTTTTTTTTACGAAAAGCATGGGGAAATTATTGTTTGTTCCTTTCGTTGTACTGGAACTGTTGAAGCCTTTAAAAACCGTGTCTTGTAGCGTTCTGTTTGACGATTGAAGAAGCAGTTTGGACTTGGGAAATCTTGCTTCCAAATTCCGATCGTGTCGAATCGTCGTTCCATGAACTTTTCTGAAAACTCGTGTTGTTTTTCACCAGGAACTACTGCACCGTGTACATTTCAATAGATTGAGCCTCTACTTTATGGTATCCAATGGTACCCAAACAAATCAACTTAAAAAAAAAAAAGAAATCGTTGCTATTGTGGCCATAAACCCACGGCACGGCCTCTACAACGAAACTACTTCAAACAACAAATTTGTTCCATCTAAAATAAATTGGTTTGAAATACATTGTACAATAGAAGAGGAAGACCTTGAAACAACTCTCCTATTTTGCGTTGTTCTTTTATTATTTATTTTCATGTTTAATGCATATAAAAACAGCTCCCGGAATATTGTAAAAAAAAGAATAAATAAAACCCACAAAGTATCTCAAAGGAACGAAGACCAAATGCATAATAAATAAAACGCGGAGAACTGAAAGTCTATAACGGCTCGCCAATTTTATTCGTTGCGTTGCTAGCAGTTAAGGTTGGGCGCCTCGTATACTAGATACTACACCCTATTCTAAATCAATAAAGAAAGAAAAGAGGACGTCCACTTTGCCGCGCCGCAAGAAAGGTGGTGCTGGTGTTGTAGATGCGTGTCGCCGTCTGTGTGTGTGTGCGTATTGATTGTGGCGGTTTACTCCCTTTAGAACTCGTGTATACGCTCCCCTTTTACATTGGCGACAGCTACGATCAGCTCCGACGTAGTACTAGCGCCTCTCGCCTCAAGAGTTAGGAAGATGCCATTGACCTTTGTCGTCCTCGCCCTGTCGGTATTCTTCGGTGTTGGGCAAGTATACGATGTCGGCGGAACAAGAAACACTTTTTGTCGCCAAGAAACACTTCTTGGCGGAAAAAATTTCAATTGATTAAAAGCCAAGATTTATTTTTTTTCATACATTTTTCATAACTCCGCACCATCATTTCCCACAATAATAATTTGAGGAGCTGAGGTCGTAACAGCATGGTTGATGATGAATGTTCTGGACGGCTAAAAGCTGCAAACCATGTAACATGTAACATTGGAAAAGTTCACTAAATGGTGCTAGACAACCGTCAAATTAAGCTGAGAGAGACAACAAAAGCTGTAGGCATCTCGAATGAACTTGTTCGTCGTATGTTGATCGTAGATTAGTGCATAGCACGCAGTCCTGAAGCCACAGCATAGTCGAAACAGTAGACTGCGAATGGTAAATCTGCTCCGAAAAAGACGTTTTTTAGGATAGTTTTGGAGTTGTACTCCCTTGAAAAAGGAGAAGCAATAACGAAGGCACACTACGCATAATTATTTGACAAACTAAAGCAATACCAATATTATTCTTTACGTGAAACAAATTATTACACTCCCATTACAAAAAAAAAAAAACTTCAACGGCAATCGTTTTTAAAACTTTTGGACGTCAGTGTAGACGCAGGATAAATGCCTTTACGGAATGGGGGAAGACTTTCTCCTTTTCTCCGTGTCTGCATGTTGCGGATGGGTTTATAAAATGAAATCTTCTTTGAAATTGAAAATGTGAGGTTCCTCGTTTTTTTTTTCTTCTTGCTTTTATGTTTGTATGCGTGTACCTTTTATGGCTGTATTAGGATAAAAAAAGTTGTAAAAAAAAAACGAAGGGGAAACAGAAAATAACGTGAAATCAACATCGTTCTGGTGTTGAAGAAGATCCATTAAGTTTTTGTGGGTTTATTTATGGATTTATGTCTTGGAAAATATATACAGGAGGCTGGTTTAGGTTTGCTTCTAACTTTTGATTCAGCGGGAATTGCGATTTTGGATTGTGCGTGTGGCTCTAGTCGAATAGCTCTAGATCTATTGGTTGTTGTTTAGGATTTGGAAGTCTTTGAACGGAATTGCATTTAACACGAGGGGAAATGAGGTGGTACGTGGAAATTATTGTCACTTCTGGCCGTGGCAAATCTGTTAAAAAAAAAGAAAACGTAGTTGTTACAGGATGTTCGATATTAGAGACTTACTTTCGAGATATACAGGGTGTTCAGGGAGTAATGCAACAGGCGATATCTCGAGAACGAATGCAGATTTTAAAATTCTGAAAGGGCACGTATTGATGGTAAACATCTTCTTGAAACTTGCAACACATGTGTGACATCTTTCTTTATAACCAACCTATCCGGTTTACTTACATAAAAGCTTCCAAAATTCGAGAGAATGAAGATAATTTGATAAATTTTATATCTAAGTCAATGATAAAAGATTGTATTCGATAGATGTGATATAGGTAGCGCTTAAATAATACAGCAATCTTTGAGTGTAGGCTTTCACGACCGTAATCCATAGTAGAAACGT
>LR737422.1:1230370-1269172 GCA_902655005.2 Marronus borbonicus
ATGGTCAGCGAAACGTCAAGTAAAATATTAACTACACGACATCACCCGAAAGACGTTTCTACAATACAGCAATCTCCTCCAATAAATTGACAAGTTGTATAATTGCATAACTTGCGTCATCCTTGAGACTACTTCAAATTATATTCTTAAAAAAAATTATATAAATATTTATTATATTTTTGAAGGGGGCTGTACCCTTTGAAATCGGGGAATTCATTCAGGGTCATCGAGTTTCATCGATTCCCATTGCATTGTCAATTTGCGATATTCAAGATGCTCTGCTGGATATTAGCAGGATGTCAACCTATCAACAGACGGCCTACTAAAACCACTTCCATGTTCCCAGAAGTACGTCGGAACATGACTTCCCATGTTCGTCGCAAATCGACCGTCGCCCAAATCGAATTCCTCGCATTTTTTCCCAACACTTCGCCGTCCTATTGCACGGCAATTCTCCATACCCCATTCCCACACGTTTCACGGTCACATCGACGACATACGGCGTATTAGCCGTGGGTACCGCAAGCGGCGTTAGATGTAATTTGCGCGAGCCGCAAAACGATGGCTTTTTACCGGCGAAAGGCATCTCGAATTCTACACCGTATCGAAATTCCAAGAATTTCCGATACACGCAGCGATGGTGGAAGGAAAAGGAGGCGTTCTTCGTCGGCCTTTTTCTGAAATCGTGTGTGACGCGTTTTGTACAAATACCGGTTGTTGTTGTCGTTGTTACTATTAGCATGCCAATTGTTTCGTGTGTTTGCTCGGAGGAATTCTACAAGGAAGAGTAGCTGAATTAACCGACATCGGTTCCTTGGATGAATTGCACCTTTTTTTTTCTTCTTTTCGACAGGAGTCGTGCACTTGTGTATTTTTTTGGTCAGTTCAATGTACAAATTCCTGCGAAAAATTCAATTATACGCCATACATAATATCAAACCATCAAGAGCTTTTTCGATCTCTCTACTCCTGCCTCTGTTATTCTTTTAACTAGTTTATTTTGTTCTATTCCCACTACATGCTCAAACCAATTCAACTATTTGTTTTTTGTTTTTGTTTTTTCATTATTGGTGTTTGTTTTAATGTCTTCGTTTGTTAATCATGTTTTATGATTCGTGTTATTATTCTGATAAGCTTCGATAAATTAAAAATGGTTTTTGCGGATTATGGATGGAGGTAAGCATCTAAACTCAACGTCATTTTTTCGAAATCTTTTTTTTTTCCTTCGGAAAAAAGGATCAATTTAGGTGGGTGAATAACTTCTAGAAGAAAAAGTAGTTGAATTACCCAACATCGGTTCTTTGGATGAATTGCACCTTTTTTTTTCTTCTTTTTGCTGTGGTATGTTTTAACCACAATTCTTGGTGGGACATTCGGCAGGAGTCGTGCACTTGTGTATTTTTTTTGGTCAGTTCGATGTACAAATTCCTGTCTGTTTAATTTCTTCGTTTCTTAATCATGTTTTATGATTCCTGTTATTATTCTGATAAACTTCGATAAATAAAAAAAAGTTTTTGCGGATCGTGAATGGAGGTAAGCATCTAAACTCAACGTCATTTTTTCGAAATTTTTTGTTTTTTTCTTCGGAAAAAAGGGTTAATTTAGGTGAGTGAATATCTCTATCTCTGAAATATATTTCTTATGAATGTCTTAGAGAGAATTATGTTGGCCTTCGCGGAATTACATTTTTCAAACAAACTCCTTACGTAGTTCTCAAGTTCTGGTCTTAGAAGTGGAAAATGTTGCTTCTTCTCACACTGGCATTATGGGTTTTCGAGTGCTTGGCTAACAAAATGTCATGGCATACAGTAACGAGTCAAATTTTATTGGGATTATTGGATGTTCATAAGCAATCGTTATTTGGTTGTCGCTTGCCTATTTCCTAAGAAATGTTTTCAATTGATTCATTCGAAATCTTCCAAGTTGCTCAGGAAATATACCAGATTTCATTAAAATCAACGAGTCCGGGTTGGTATTGTTTCATTGTTAGAATAATTTGGTAAATACTCTACAGCAGTTAGACCAAGTATTGTACCCGTTTTACTTTTGTTTTTGCTTTTATTACCTGAAGGTTGGCGGTTTTTTTTTTTTTTTTTTTTACCTAGGACTATCGTATATTCCTAATGCGTGGGTTACTAGAAATCACATAACAAAATTCATCGGAATTAACAGGCATCGTTCTACGTCCTTCCCAATTTCCATCTATTACTACAAGTATTAATTAACAAAACAGCCTCGCGTCTGTTTGTTGGAAACATGACCCGTTGTTTTCGAATGTTTTTCTAGTAAACAACGGTAAAATGCCAAAAGGTTTTTTTTTTGTATTCCAAGAAACATTGCAATTAGTATTTGCATTGAAACGAAGCGCCGCTATTTAATATGACTTCAGTGAAATTAAAATAATGACCAATTAGTAATAACGGAACTTGTTTCTCTATCGTATCCAACTTTTATTCAAAGGGATTTTTACCAATCGGATAATTAAGAAACGAATCGCGGTCATTTTGTGTTGTTCACAGCGGTTAGATTCTCATCATGATGCAGCGATTAGTGTTTCTGTAGATGCTTATTTCTATTTATTTATTTTTTTTTTCTAATTATTAATATTAATATTTAATAATTTTTTCTTCGATAGTTCTAGGAACGGGAATTGATTGTTCACTTCTTCCTTTTTTATATATCCGCTCTCGAGCTCTGAATTATGTGTAATAGTAGCGCTGCTTTATAGATCACAGGAACTCGATACTGAGACCGCAAGGTAGCGTTTTGGGGCCTTTAATTTTTTTTGTTATTTATCCGAGCATATTCTTTATGGTATGGTGGTTTGCTGCTGATTTAGCATTATTGTATCTAATAGAGACATTAACTCTCATAATTTAAAGGTAAACGTGACAACGGAAAGTTTTTCTGATTGTTTGGCTATTAACCACACAATTGCATTTTATATTGAATTGTTGATTTAAATAATCAAATTATTATAAGGTGCGCCTTGATAAGTTTTGGATAATTTTTTAGAATCATAACAGATGGTAAAAAGATTCCTCCTTAATTCTTTATAAGCTTGTTCAAATAATTATTCTGCTCCCTCTGTCCGCTTTTAGACCAAAACAATTTTTATTTTTGAAGCCTTTAATCGTCTTGAGATCACCCGCATCTAATTTAAAATAAGCGCTATACACTGCCGTTCAGAGAAGTTCGGTCGGTTGGTAGAAAACATGAAAAGGTTACAGAAACAAACGAAACTAAAAACAAAATGCAATTTTATTGTATGTACGGGTAAAAAAGACAAAAATAAATAAATAAAAAGTTATTCTGGCCTAATATAACATACTGAACATTATTTTTTTTTTTCATCCATAAAACCTCCTTTGCTGTTAATCGCCGCTCGAACTGTTCTAGGCATTCTTTCGATAAGTTTTGTTAAAACGGATTGTGGCATATTAATCCATTCATGTTGCGGAATATTCCGTAAATGTTCTTGTGAAGTTGAGCATATTTTTCGGATCCTCCTGTCCAGTTCATCCCACAACAACTCTGTAGGGGTCAAATCTGGGCTTTGTGGGGGCCATGTCATTACTTTCAGGGTATGCTGTTCTTCTTGCTCCTTTAGATAGTTCTTACACACTAACGCAGTGTGTTTTGGGTCGTTGTCATGCGTGAATGTAAAGTTACGGCCTATTATACGCAATCCTGATGGCACTGCATGATTCTGGAGCATTGCAAAATAATTTCCTTCCTCATTACACCCTGCAATCTGCATAAATCTCCCGTCCCAGCAAAGGAGAAACATCCCCACACTAACACAGAACTACGCCCTCGCTTCACTGTTGGCACAATGCAATCCGGGATCATTTTTTCGGTTTTAGATCTTCGGACATAAACTCGTCGATTTTGCCCAAAAACCTCAAACTTTGACTCGTCACTCCAAAGCACGTGTTTCCAATCATCTAACGACCAATCTAGATGAGAACGGGCCCACTGTAGCCGTTTTGCTCTGTTGCCCCGACGTAATAAGGGTTTTCGAATGGCAATGCGTCCATGAGGGTCCGCTTGTTGAAGTCGACATTTGACCGTACTCGCCGAAACTTGTTCTTCACGGCCGCGATTGACTTCGGCTGCTATTTGTGGCGCTGTTAATTTTCTATTGCGTTCGCTTAATAATACAATTCTCAAATCTTCAGCTTTTGTTGTTTTCCTAGATGCTCCAGGACGAACACGATTTTCTATAGTTCCAGTTGTCCGATATCGCTTTATGATGTCATTTACTGTTGAACTTCTCATATTTATTTTTTCAGCAATTTGTCGCCCCGAATATCCTTCTTCAAACAGCGTAATAATGCGTGAACGTTTTTCTACACTGGTAGGCTTGCCACGTGCCATTTTGAAGTAAATTTTCTCAAAACTTCCGCGCAAAAACGACAGATGCACACCAACACACGTTTAACAGAAAAATGAAGCAAATTTATATCTTTACGCCTGTGATAAATGAACAAGAATGATCCTGCGGTATATTCCCTAAATGTATCGTTCGTTAATAATCCCCAAACGACCCGTTCCAAAAGATCGGCACTTCCGAGAAATTCTTGGAATGATAATAAAAGGGACTTTATTGTGGTCGTCGCAATATTTCTACTTTACATAATAATTTCTGGCTTTAATCCCTTAGAAAAGAGTGTATGCTTAATATTTGTCTAATTTTATGTATTAATAATTGTATACAGTGTGATGTAATAGATTTTTATTGTACGACCGAACTTCACTGAACGGCAGTGTGTATCGAGAACTAATCGTACAGCACCTATAAAAAGATTTCTTCCAAAATCTGCCCCATTCTGCGCTCTTCTATTAACAAAAACAAAAAAAAAACGTTTTGGCAAAATAAGAATCAAAATTTATCGCTCCAACCAAGAGAGTTGTTTATGACTTTAAATCTACGTGCAATGCATGTACGTAGTAGGGATATTGCACCATATTGCATCGAATTGTCCTATGACGTTTCATATGTAACGCAGTCGATTGTACGTAGTTCACCCGACCGGGCCATTGTTCAGCGTTTTAGTATGAAGTTTCACTTGTATGCGTGTATGGATAATGCTTATACAGTGTATTTGTATAAATAGTTCTCTTTTGACTTTGTTTCAGGTGCAAAAGTTTGTTGATATTGTTTTTCTTGACTTCCTATTTTATATACAGCGCATTTTTATCGGTGGTTCATGGTAAAAACTTCATCTCGTCTTAATGGTTTTGCCACTTTAGGATTTTAGGTAATTTTTGGCACACCTGTGGCTCACTTCATGTTCTACAAGATTAAGACGTTAGAATACCTAAATAGTCCCTTAATAACCGAAAAATATAATGCTAAGATAGCTTAGCTTCCTCATGGTATTGATGGAATAATTCATGGGAAACGCAACAAAAGGAGAGAAAAAAATTACACTAACACACGGACATGTTTCTGCCTACCCTGCGCCATCAGCGTGGTTTCGAGAGTAATTTTTTATCTCTAAGTAAAAATTACCAAGGTGAAAAGTCAGAAACCCTTACTTGCTCTACTGGGCAAAGTTCAAAAAAAATGTTCAAACTTTTGCCAGAAGCTGCTAAGTAGTGACCCGGTCTATTTTGAAAACGTCTTTAGATTTTACAGCTGCTTCCACTAAAGAAGCTAAAGAGGTATTCCTCTTAGTTCCGAGACCTCTCCCTAATATTATTAAACATTTTAATAGTTAGATAATCCCAATAAAAGAAAGTCGAAGGGGGCCGTTTTAATGTTGCAAATTGGCCCATTCATGAGGAAAATGAGTGCAAATTAAAAAACAAACGGTTTATTATCAAAAGAAAAAACAATGTTAACCAAATAACATAAACAGGGAGCATTACTTGAATTTGGCTGCTTATTCGGGTCTTTAGAAATAAGAAATCTTTTAAACCAATTTTTTCTGGCACGTTTGGATCGGATATGAAGGTCCGTCCTATTGGATAATTACCAGATACCAGATCTCGACATTCGGAATTTCCTTTTCTCATTATCTTAAAATTCGTATCGTCATGCCCCGGTACATACCTACCGCTCGTTTTCTTAAAAATCTTCGGAACGATGACTCACTTTAATAGACTATTGACCTAAACTTGAAAATGATTCATCGCATAGCCGTCATGACCAGTTCCGCTAAGCATGCACAATGTACCAAACAATAAGTAAGTAATTAAAATGCGACGTAAAAGGCGATAGCGATGTTCGACGAACACAAAGGCCATAAGCAATAAAAATAGGCAGTAGCTGCTGTTACTATAAAATTCCGAGATACTTTTTCGCCGCATTTAAAACGTGCAGCTTACGGTGCAATAAACGGCCGCTCTTCTAGTTTGCCAAAGGTGAAATTTTGCATAATTTTTTGCTTCTGCTGATTCACCGAGATTTGCTACCAAATATGTGTCGAAGTTTTGGAATGTCTCCGATCTCCTCGAAAGCTTCTAATTTATGCAAAAATTATTCAATATTTAGCCGGAAGCGTGCTAGATAGATCATATGATCAGGAGAAAGAAGATTGATATCATAGCGATACTTTTTATTATTTTTTCCGTAAAAAAAGTGATTGGAGAATGGAGTAAAAGTACGCTTATTGGCAGCTGTAATAGCATTGATTTGAATATAAAATTTACCATGCTCTAGAATCTGGAACGTAGGCTTCTGCGGCCTTCAATATTATTCTTGGTTTAGAGACTGGAACCGCATCGTTGCTGTTGCTTCTGCCGATATTTCGTCTACTCTCCTATGGGACATCTTCGGGACTTCTCTTACTTAGGAGGTTTAATTTTTGAACTTTGCGATATTTAATAGCGAAGGTTTGGTGAGCAATTTTTGCTCTACACGTAATAACCGTGTCCAACGCCCGTGCTCTGATCGATTGGTTTGTTTCACCAAAACCGCCACACGAACGTGGAAAATGGTAGACACTAAGAGGCTGCCAGATGATTGTGAATTTCGAATAGGGTTCGGAGATGGTTCCTACGTTGTTCCCAAAAAGAATCTTGTTGATGTGGTTGGCGATACCTCCAATGTAGAATTGATACGCTTCCTTACGGAAAATAGGGTTCGATGGGAGCAGTTGCTGTGGAGAAGGATTGATCTTCTCTAAGATAATTATCGCGGATCAGAGTTTCGATAATATGGTTCAATTCTTGAGGAAGCGAATTAGCTTGAGATATGGCCTCTAAGAGAATAATAGATAATATTGATAACTTTTATATTTATTATTCTTTTATTTTACGATTCGTACTCGGCGATAAGGGCAAAATACACTTCGATGTGGCCCACTTTGTGTTTTAGCAATTACTAACTCGTTCGATTTTCGCCAAGGCTGTTTAATAATTCCATTAATCACGTATTAAAAAGAAAAACATATCAATTTGAAATTCCAAAAAATTCCAGAGGTAAACCAATTTAACTAAAAGTATTCTTTACGCTGTGTATCTAACTCGCCTAACCTATTAAACGCATATCCACGGCATTCTTTAAATTCTTTCGTTATTTATTGACGACCATACGTCAGACTAAATGCGTGCTTCTTTTGTTTCGTTTTTCAGATGTCCCTCCTCTTCGTTCACGAAGGCCAGGTCAATTTCAGCCGTTCGCCGCCCGAGGCTGTTGTCGTGGCATCTTTGTTCGAAATTTTGCGGGTGAGAATTTCCAAGAAAATTAAACGGCACCGACGAGCGTATAAACATCGTAAATGGGAACCTTTTTTACGGTACGTTTTTTATTCTCTTTCGAAACTAACTTGGACAAAACGTAGGATGTCTCTATATTGTTTAATTTTTTTTTTTTTCATCATATTCAGTATGAGTAAATCAGAAATGTAATACCTTACTTTAATAACTTTAAAAAAATTTTGTTTAGCAGATGTTTGCCAATATTCTTTGTTTTTCATGACCCCCTTGATCTAAACGAACAGTGTAGGACATGTGAAACCTTAATTCAATGCCTTGTCATTATATAAGGGAGTGGTATGATAAATATATAGGGTGGTGCACCACATTAGCGTCGGCTTCTTTTTGTTTTTTTTTACGTTTAAATTTGTTATTCATCATCATATTTAAACTCCGCACATCGAATATAAACGGTCAATAGATAGCACTGAGCTTCAACAGTACTTGCAAAATTCTGGCAACGACCTGGGATCTCTCTCCCAGAGTAATAATTTACACTACAGTAGCCACACGAATGCTAACATACGCTGCGCCATTGCTTCCTGGTGAGGAAGCACGGCCGCAGTCGTCAAAAAGCGGAGGCTGCAAGCGTCGCTTGCCTAAATATGACAAGCGTCTCTTGATTTACATGCCGAAGAGGTGGCGACGAGTACAGTGATTCGGCTGTTATGGTATTAAAATAAACGCTGTTATGAGACACTATGCGTGGTTCAACTGGAAGATTTCCATTCATAAAGGCAAACTGGTATGGGACTGCGTGAATGCTCTAAATAGGCTGGGAAGTCGAATTAAGGTGACCCTGGCCTGGGTGCTAAGACACGCGTTGTTGCTACAGTTCCTTTAGAAGATTGAGGAACGATTAATGCCGATTGGTACATACGTTTGTTTACCAAAAATTATTGCCCTGCTCCAACAAACACAACGATAAATTATCTACCACCACGATCATCCTCGGTAGAATCCTGAGCTAAGTCCCCTACGTTCCCTAAAATCAAGAGTGGGCTGCGTGGTCAATGGTTCCAGCTGCCAGAAGAAGCAGTTCAACTGATGATTGACATAACTGCTTCCACAGTAGCAAATTGCAAGAATGAAAAGGCGTATCGATCTTTGTGGGCCATCGAAGAAATGTAAAGGCTGGCGAATTAGATCGAGCAGGCTTGTCAACTCCTGAAAATTGCCCAAGATACTCTGTGGGAATAGCATATACCGTAGTTTAACCAAGCACTAAACAATAGAAAGACGAAAATTCGGAGACAAGCGAAGCAATTTGTAATATATAATTTACCTCATCACATTTTTGAATTATTTTAAGAGTAAACTACCACCTTCATATGTCTCCACCAATCAAAATGTAGGGGGCTTCGCCCTATCCACCTAGGAGGAAGTGCATTATTTAAATAATTGGGCACCACGAAGGAAAAATGTTGTGAAGCGCCATCTTGCGCAAAAAAGAATGTTGTAAGATCTTATTATTAGTAATTGCTGATAAGCGTCTCGTGCTTGAGATTATCAGTACTTCCATTCGAATTCTTTTTGGACGTCCTTATATCCCGCTTTGGATGAAATTGAGCAGTTTCCGCTGATCGGTCGTAAATAAACATGCCAGCCTATTACAGCATTACATAAAAATATTTTTATAATTGCAAGAATCCTTTACCGAAGTGCTTCAGATTAAATCGTCATATTTCGAGTCGAGGATTCTCCACTTGACAGTTATTAATGAAACAGTTTGTGTATCGCTAAGATTATTGATACTCCATTAGTCGTCCTTAATGGGACATTTCCATAAAAAATACGTTTTTGTTTTAATCTTGTAATTTTCAATTGTTCTCTAAAGAAGCATCAAAAAACAATGGAAAGTTTAGAATTCCATAAAACCAAATCTTTTATTTTTCAGCTCGGCTTCCACGTTTTAACTTAACTACGATGTCTACATTGAACATTTTACGCCCACACTCGATCATAACGAAAATTTTAAATTCCACGTTTTTAATTTGGACCTAATTTTAGAATCAATCGATCAGTTTTTTTTTTTACATTAACACCACATTCTTCCTCCCTTTCTTAATAACAACCATGCATTTGCGGCTATAATCTCTCAAATTCATCCACAGCGTCTCGCCTTGTGTCGTACCAGTGCAGAGAGAGTCTAGAGTCCGTGTAAAATATCCAATCGGAATGCAAAATTTTACGAGATGCACCCGAAGATTTTCGCGCTAGAGCGAGACAGCCAGCGTCTCGGCAGTTAAGTTAGGTTAAGGACCCAGACAGCCCCGACTCACACCAGACAATAGAGCAGCGGCGCGGCTTTCGCCGAGCTTCGCAGGACATCGGAGCGGTACGTCGACCTTATTGGTCGACGCGGGGCGTATAGGGTACACCGGTTTTCCCATCTAGTCGGCGACGGCTGCCGATGTTCGGCTAGTCTCGCGTTCAGCCTGTTGAAGCTGGTCAGTTTACCGACGTACGCGGTCGCGATTGGATCGGTCTCGCTTCTCTGTTCACAATTTTAATAAAAATCACCGATACATCATATCCTATTAACGGTGTAGAGGTTATAAAAAGAAATTACATTCGATATTGCATCAAGTTCTTTTTATAAGAAATTAAAGTAATGTACAACTTTGCGGTATTTAAAAGAAAAAATCCTATTAAAAGAAGTGCATCGGATAATATTGTGTGTGATATTCTTTTGTTTTAATTTTAAAAATATCGCAGTGAACCCAGTAATTCCTCCTTTCGGAATCTACACGTTATTTCGACCATTTTACATCATAAAATGAGTTTCGAGCGAGCGATTTCCGGTTTCTTGCGTTCTTTTTGTCGGTGTCACGAAATTTCTACGAACCCGCATGACGTGTCATCAAAACCAGCCTGTGCGTTTCGTTCTGGACTTTTCCTTCTCTTGCACGTCGTCGGCTCAGATTTTTTTTTTTTTTTCGATTATTCCGTTTTATTATTTCGCCGGGGGGGCGCCATAAAACCTACGTACCCAACGGATATTTCCGGTAAGGCGACTCTACTTCGACCGTGTGATTCTGTGCTGTGTGGTGTGCGGTATCGGAGGAGGAGGAGACACCACGCTTTTTCAACACAGTATTTCTTTTTTTAAATATCGAGATTTTAACAATTATTCCTTCGCTATTCACGTACACCACTGTCTCCGGGGCCTTTTTTATAATATGTGTAGTGCTTGCTCTCTTATCCTGTTTCGTCTTGTAAAGAAGCCGGTGCCCAAAGTATTTCAAGGTTCCTCATTCCGTCCGCTTCGGTGACGTCATCGCCATCGCGCTAGCCTTGTACTCCATTTCTGCCGAAAAATTTGAACGAATTCGCCTTCACGGGAAGGTTCCGTAGGATAAAATCGCCTCGGATCACGTCGAATTAACAAAAAAGTGCTTTTAAACGCGGATTCTCCGAAAGTACACCGGCACAAGGATTTTAAAGGTAACAAAAACGAAAAAATTTGTTGAAATTAAATATGTAAAAGAGATATATAATAACCTCGGATTTTCCAAATTACGATTGTACAAAAGAAGTAATTTTCTAACCAAATCCACCATTTTAAATTGCCATTTTCCGCACGCACAAGTGACATGTCATCCGTTCTAGAAATAACAGATTCTTTTACAGGGGGATGTACGTCGTTACACCGATAATTCTACCAAATTCCCATCACCGCGGATAACGATCTGGATGAATCGGCATCTTCTTCGCCGAAAATGGGAGATTCTACGTAGGATTTTTCCACTTGGATAAAAACGACGATTCGTGGTGCGTGCTACTTCGGTGCTTGGCTTTGTTCATTCCGGTCGGTAAGTCAGGTACCTGAAGTAGCGCGCGCTACGGGCCGGTAACCCAGCGAGCTGTAAATGTAATGGACTCGGAGGCGACGCCCTCTGTCACATGTCTATTGTACTTCATCAGGTGCTCTGGTGTTCGAATTCCCGACACCTGTTGGAGTGCACTAATTATGTGGCTCGTTCCAACCGATTTTTTTTTAAATCCACAAGAAGAACGTTGAAAGATTAATATGTTTTTAATAATAAATATAAGCATTGTATGTGTGTTAATTAATTAATTAGTCTGAAGTGGAATTTTTTAGATTGTGATTGTTGTTTTTGTACCATTCTAATAAAAGTATCTCTGTTCATTTTAGACAATTTTACATCAAATTGATTTCCATATTTAAATTCGGGAAAACTGTAGAATATTTCGATCCATTGTTTAATTAATAATGTGCAATTAATAACATACAATTCCATATAAACTAAAATGTCTTGTATTTTTTGTTCAATTGTTGCAAACTGTTGAGTGCTATGAAAATTATTTTCTCCAAATTTGTAAAATTACGAAGCTTTATGGAAAAAAAAATGTAAATATTTGGTTTAAATACCGAGACAAAATTACATGAGTAAAACACAAATTTGTATCGAACAATTTAAAAATGTTCCGTTCTTGGCCTACAAAAACCTTTTTTAATCCCAAATAAAAATCTACCAATGTCATTAAAGCATTTAGTCTGAATATATTTTACTGTGTTTTTTATGGCTTCAGAAACAATTTTCTTTTGGCAATTAACCTTAATTAATTAATAACAAACAAAATATATTTTTTTAAGAAGTTTGTAGACTCGATTTCCATTTCAATAATAAAATTATCGATTCTAATTTCTTCATCATTTTTTCATTTGTATCAAAATGGATGTTTTAATTTAGTAATTTTATTGAATTTTTATTCCATTTATAATGTTAAGAACAAAATAAAAAATATTACTGAGGGTTGTTTTATTTTTATATTTGAATTTAATTAAAGAAAATTTGAAGCATTATCAGTAACTTTATTATTAAAATAAATTATTATTATTATTATCATTAAGGTGCAGTTTTTGAAAAGTTCTATTTACCAGGTATTCAATTTTTTTGTACTTATCCGTTTCTAACTAATTTTATAAAATCTTTATAATTTTTGATTCGTCAATAAAATTAAATGAAAAAGATCTTGGTAAGCAGTGTTTTATTTTCAATACCTAACTTCAGAAAGAAAAGGATGTGTTATAAAAAAAACGCAGCATTCTCTATAAAAATTAATATATTTACGCAAAATGAAATTCTACGTAAGCTTTCCTTTCGGTGTTAATCAATATTTTTGCAAATAAAAGTCTTACCCTTACGAGCAATTTAAAATATAATTTATTTAGACTTTAAAAAATGCCCAAACTCTTATCTTAGTAATCTTTTGAAATATTAGCAATAAAAAAAATGTTTTATGTGATCCACACTATATTATTAACAAAAGTTAGGTTTCGTAATTTTTAAAAAATATAAATAAAATTATGAATTTTAAACCCGAGATTCCAACTTCCGTTACTTAATTTTGAAAGATAAAATAAATGAAATACATAATTAGTTTTAAAAAATTTTGAAAAATCATTTCCAAACAATTAGCACCTTATCAGATCCGATTTAAGTTAATACTACAATTATATAAAAAAAAACAGAAACACGAATCTTGACGGGCGTCGTAGCCAGAGGGGGGGGGTCAAGGAGGGACAATGCCCTTCCCCCTAAATCTCCGAAAGAATTTCCCTTATTTTTTTTAATTTGCTGCGAAGCCCCCCTTTGACCAAATTCCGGCTACGCCCATGCGAATCTTTCTCATTTAATAGCGGTCACTGTATATTCTCGACTCTTATCATAAACGAATTTCAACCATGCACACATAACAGGATCTCGCCTTCATACTTTCATAAAATACACAAGAAAAACATGACAAAAAAAAAAAAATAAAAAACGCATACATCAAATTACCCGTTAAACTTGCTCCGGGACTTCCGTATTGCGCGAAATTTCAAGTCGTGACCTCGGCAATGGGGCGGGGGTTGGCCTTTCCGCCGACCCAAGTCACCGCTGCTGAATCAATAGTCGGATGATTCTATATTTTTCCCTGGGTTGTCGTAATATTTTTTCCTTTTTCGAACGTGCTGTAGGTTTTCTTTTTAACTTAGGATGGGGGAAAAAAAAATTACGATGCACTAGCGCTATCTACCTTGAATATAATGCGATATTAAATATAGTTGCTCGGTAGGTAGATTCCTTTAATTTTCCTTTTTAATTATTTTGAGGATTGCAATAATATATTTGAATAAGAAACGTTACATTTATAACAATAATTACAG
This sequence comes from Marronus borbonicus, assembly GCA_902655005.2. Lineage (NCBI taxonomy): Eukaryota > Metazoa > Arthropoda > Insecta > Coleoptera > Scarabaeidae > Marronus > Marronus borbonicus. The sequence continues at coordinate 1,244,256 of LR737422.1, forward strand.
AGAATTGAATAGAAATTATTATATTATAGTTGGTTTAATTCGAATTCACAATTATGGGCAAAATGGCTGAGCGCAAGAATCGGTTAAAGGATTGAACGCGTTTATAAATTGAAGTGTTAATTCTTTTACGCAATCGATGCAATTATGCCGATGTTAAACGTTAATTCTCGCTTTTGATTAATTTTTTTAATTGAATATGATTAGGGTAAATGATAGAAGGGTTGGTTGCCTTTAAATTGACTAATATCACATCGGTGATATACATCGAAGAAATTTTTGGTATCAATTCAGCTCGGGCCCTTCACCAGATTCAAAGGAAAATAAAGAAAAATTTACAAAAACGTCGCAAGTTTACATCGCTTATCGTACGCGGAAGTTCCCGCGAATAAACAAGATAAAAGATAGGGAAGCAGCTGCGATTGCAAGTTAGACGTAGTGCGCGAGGTTAGAATACACAAAATACACCTTACGCTCGAATTGCTTTTATCAGCTATTATTTGAACAGCGAGGAAAGTGGGAAGAGCATTGTTGGTGCGAGGATCCACCGTTGTGACGTCGCGTCTCCGGAATACGCAAATATTTACGTTTTTGTGATTCAAGTTCTAACGCAATTAGAAAACGTCAACAATTATGTGACCTAGAATCGGAATTAGATGTTAGAAAGACGAGTAATATGCGGTGGCAATTTGTATATTTGATGTTGGTACCTTTTTTTCATGCAAGGTAAAGTAAACGTTCAAATTTTCCTTTTATTTCTATCCGCTTTATTATGACCATTTAATTTTTCTATTGTTAGGAATGACCTTCATAAGATTCCTTCGTACCGTGCAAACTAAAACAATTATAGATAATAGTAACAGATGGAATTAATTTCAATTAAAAAGAAAGGCCGCAGTCCATAATTATTTTGCATTACATAAATAATTTATCATATTACGTCGTTATGCGTATGTCCCTTTGTTACAAGGTACTATGTAATATACCATCAATCTAGTCTTTTAGACAGAACACCACTTACGAAGAATATTAAAAAAGAAGATTTAAAATTTCAAACAAACACGAATATTTCTTTTGTATTACCCCGACGATAACATTAGAATATAGTAAAATGTCTCAGAAACAATACCGAACATATATTTTATTATTTCAGGCATACTATTACAGCGTTCCAGCAAGATGACTCCTGGGATTACATACTCTTCGTACAACATTGGCCCATTACCGTCTGCATGAAATGGATGGACAACAGTTCGAATAATAGCTGCGCGATTTCACCAAATTACCAATGGACGGTGCATGGATCATGGCCGACGAAAATCGGTACCGATGGTCCTCAATATTGCAACTCTTCGTGGCATTTTAATATGACAGAAATTGAATCAATCGAAGGTGAATTGGAACAGTATTGGACGAATGTCGAAGCAAACACCCCGTTAAGTTCATTTTGGGAATACGAATGGAGAAAACACGGCACTTGCGCTTTAAACCTGGAAACATTGGAAGGGGAATTGAATTATTTCAACCAAGCGATAACCTGGACGAAGAATTTTTCGATCGGAGACATCTTATCTGCACATGGGATTCACCCAGATGGTTCTGGCTATTCGATTCAACAAATACACGACGCAATTCAGTCTACTCTGGGTGTAAATCCCGTAATTGAATGCGAAGTGCATGGAAAACCTAAGATGTCGCTTTTAAGCGAGATACGGTTATGTTTTAATAAATCCTTGAACTTAATCGATTGCGATATTGATAAGATGCATTACTTATTCCTCGATGAGTACTTATACGATCTAGAAGATGGTCAGATTTTAACCGATTGCAGCTTAAAGAGGCCTATTATGTACTTCGGTCAGATTCCACATTTCGAGAACACCATTAAAGATGAAGAATTGGAAGAGAGACAGCAATTTCTGACCCAATTGAGGAAGATTTACCAGTTCCTGCACTTGTTGATATGGCTAACTTAAATTTTTAAGTAGTATTGTCGGTAGCAAAATTTATTTTAAGACGCAAGAAAAAAATTATTTTCATTGAATTAATCTCTTTGAAAATAATTTTTTGCTTGTGATCGTATATTTTAGATAGAATTAATGTATAAAAATTATTTTAAAAAAGTCTACCAAAGTAGCTAGGAGTAAATATAATATGCAGGGTGTTTCGAAAGTTATTTAGAAAGGAACGTCCTGTATATCATAACTACAGCGTATCCAACTAGTGCATAGGTGAGAGATAATCCATTTCCGTGGCAGTTTAGAGCACAACACAGAATTTAGAGAGGCAGTCCAGTTTTCGCCACAAACTATACAAGTTTGGTTTTTTAATTGAACACCTTGTATATTATTACGTTTTTGGATGCCTGTCCTTTAACCTCGTTCAATATTCTTTCGCGAATCGTGGAAAATCGGTTCTTGGTTTCTCCGATTAATTGATGGAATAAAACTTTCATTGAGTCTAGTAGGATTGAAACCAACAGCTTCCGTTTGCCGGACAAGCGCGCTGAACCAACGCCACAGAATCTATAGGAACGGATCACAATCGGAGATTCGTTCCTACAGACTCTATGGTGTCCTACCGGAGTCAAGTTTTACTCTATTAATTAAATGTAATTAATGAAAATCGCAGGTTTCATTGTCCATGTTTCAATTAAATTCATTTGCAATCTAGGATATTCTTGTGTCTTGTCGTTCTTCCCATCCTTAAGCTTTTGAAGTACGTAATCATATACAAGATGTGCAATTTAAGAAAACAAAACATTTGAATATAATTTTGTTTTACACGGCACTTATCTCTGAATATTTTTTATTTGAAAGCTCAATAAATTACTCAGGGATGGAATTATCTTTAATCCACGTATTAAGCAAATACGCTGTATATATATATATAGAATAATAAGCATATTTTCACTTCTCCATGCTATAGATGTGGTAAATAGTAATTTATTTTAAGGCTGTGATAGAAGGGAAGTGTAAATAGAAATAATTTTTGCAAGCAGTCACTTCCTAAAAAAAAAAGAAACCTTAAACTTATAGGAGGCTTTGTATAAATGTTTAAATAGGCTGGCCTACACTCGATTTTAAACTAAAAACACATAAAATGTTTCATCTTGCCTGATTCTTTCAACGAGTACCTCAAAATACAAGCATTATTTTTGTCTTTTTGTTATAATAACATTATTTGTCATCCCATCGAAACAAACTGAAGGAGTAAAATAAATGTTTGATAAAACTCACATGAAATCTTATAAATTATCCTTTTATTGATCTTTTTCCAGTTCCTCAAGAGTGTATCGTTATATTTATAGTCATACAATTTCAATATCAACGAAAAATATTCTGACGATACTAAGCTAAACACTAAAATAATTACAATACACAGTGGCGTGGTAGTATATTTTTTTTGTAATTACTTATTCATGTAAAAAGGCAAATCCTTATGATTAAAAGGTTATCGTTAAGTCAGTTATATCATCAATTAACAATAAATACAGCAAAACAAATCGTATTGTTATATTATGTTGTATAATAACAGGCGTCACTGAAGAAGAAAATAGGAAAAAGAGGGCCTATGAAAAATCTATTTTACAAGTTTCACAATATTTCACGAAATCACGTTTTTCAGGATTCTTTTAGCGAACTATGGCTTTAACACTTTTTTAATGTACCGTTATACCTATTTAATAAATATATATAATTTACATTAAAAGAAATTAAAAAATTAAAAGTTTAAAGAATGAAAGAAAAAAAAATAAGTCTCACCCTATTTGTTTTTGTTTTTTAATTATAGTAAATTACATTAGTCTTCTCAAGCTTTACCAACGATAAGAACTGCAGATGGTGCTAGACCTGAAAAAGAAACAAGAGTAAATACGGAATTCAACATTTTCAAGGTCGTGTTTAATTGTAATGTTGGTTAGAAAATAGATAAATTTATCTGGCCGAAAAGTATCAAGCAACATGAAGATAATGTTAGTATTCAAACGTATTCTGGCTAATACATTAAAAGATACTTTTGAAAATGTTAATAATGTTGGACGCTCAGTTGTTGCTTAACAGTCGATGTTAGTGTTTTAGTTTGCATTTGAAAGACGTAAATTAAAACCTAGGTGGAAACTGTGGACTATCATTTGCCACTAAAATTTTGGACTGCTGAATTTAAACGTGGTCGTACCAGCTTAGTTGGCGATGAGCTTTCGGGACGGCCAAAAAGTCCCAAAAGAATTCCATATGACAAATTCATTCTTAACGTTCCTAATGAATACCGCGTTATTCATTTGTTTACTTACCCAAAAAGTCCAATGGTTTATCGAAATCCTCAGGGCCGAATACGTGTCTAGGAAACGACGTCATCAAAGTAAAAGGTCCTGGATCATCGGTCCGATTTATTTGCACAAACACTCTCACCGCCGAAAGAGGTTCTTTCGCGCCAAAAGTATGCGTCAAGATGCTGCCATTGGTGAGCCGAAGCTGTAGTTTCACTTCGGAGTAATTTTGCGGTGGTGACGACCTCTGGGTGACCGCCGTCGTGCTCGGGATACTTTCGACTTTCTCCACGGGTGGCATCCCGCCGAATTTCAATTTTCTAGCTATTTTATCTTGTTCGATTTGGGCTTTCACCTTCTCCTTTGCTAATCGCGTCTCTTCCTTCTCTCGTTTGCGTAGTTCCAGCAATTTTTTCGTTTCTTGGTCTTCGTAACGTTTCTTCGCCTCTAGAATTTCTTTTCCAGATTTGATACGGCTCAATTCCCGTTCTTTTTCTTCCATTTTTTCTTTGGCTTCGCGTTCTAGACGGCGCTGTTTCAATTTCGCTTCTATCCTTGCTAATTGTTCTTTTTTTTCTTCTTCTGTTAGTGGCTTCTTTTCTTCTACCGATTCACTGAAGTTTTCGTGATCTACAAATAATTATTACGTCACCAATAGCTGCGCTAATTTTTTTGTGGTTTTTCTATAGAATGTAGAATAATGATTGGAACATGGTTTTTATTGTTATCGATACCGACCGGTTTTGGGATAATCACGCAGTTACCAATCGACCCTATCTTGAAAAAAAATTAACAATAACGCTGGACAAACGACAAGCTGGAAAAATTGGAGAAAAACAGTTTCTGGAACTAAGCTTGGAGAAATCGAATTTAAATAGCAATTAACTGAACAATTAGTATCCAAGAAAACTGCAAATGAAGAGAAGAAAAACATCCAATACATACTGTATAATGTAATAATTGCATACCAGTTTTTGTTGCGTGCACTTCTACATCCGCTTGACTTGAAAACAGTTTACCGCAGTCTTCGCACTTGATACTTTTAGCAACCTGTGGTGAAGTTGACTCGGCTATATCTTCCGTAGCTGCTTGATTTTCCGTAGTATCTCTTTCGGGCACCTCCGAAAGGTTTAAATCGCAAGCTTGTGCGGTAGGTTCTATGATCGGCTCCTCATCATTGGATAATATCCAATCCATGGCGATTTGTACATCGTTAGTACCGGTCGTGGCGACAGCTTGTTCCCTGCAAGCATATTTTGAGAGTGGGCGCATATAGGTTATAATTTTGCTCGTAATACTCACGCTCTCGCCTTGCTAAAACCCATCTCGATTAATGTGGCGATCACCTCGGACATCTTAGCGGCTAAAACGTGGCGAACGCTACTACGGAAAATTTGGGGACTCCCGGCAAATATTGGATGGATGGAGCAGTTAAAAAGTTGTTCCAAACACTAAATACAGAAGTGTCACAGTTGGAGTGGATTATACATTACTATAAGCGTTATGGACACTTCGTACTATCCGGGGATACACTGATACAAGTGTAGAATAGCGTTCTAGAAATATTTAGGCGATAAATTGGGATATTTCTCAATTACTCATGGAACTGCAGTGTTTTTTAAGGAATGCGTTCCTCAAGTGACAATTGGGAATCGTTCAGGGTACGTCCTTATATGAAAAACATGGAACCATAAAATATTATAGCAAATATCTATTCCAGAAGGAACTATGCTCAACCACAGGATAGCAAAGCAGCCTTGTCGGGACTTTTAATCTATTTTAGACGAAATCGATGACCTAGGTTCAACATAAAACCAAAATTTGAATTTCCCGTGTTTTACTCCAAATCCCCTAGAAGACTTTTCAGCGCAGTACAAAGGCTTCAGTTACATAAACAACACATAAGTATCGGCACCCTCCGCACCACACAAGTTTAATTTATTATATAATAATATAATAAAAAGTCCGGGACGGCCGTTTCGAGGACACGAATGGTCCTCATCATCAACCGGATGATGCGAGAAAAAAAACTTTTTCTAAAACTAAACATGCATGTACTATCCCTACTTCTTAGAACGGATATTCTTTACAAGTGCCTATTTCTATCTCCTGCACGCCTTGAAGCTACGACGTGCGAAAAATAACATGCATGAACTATCCCTTCTTCCGAGAAGAAATATTGTATTTTACAAGTGCCTAATTCTACCCTCTACGCGTCTTAAACTACGACATGCGAAAAACACGGCCAGAAGGACGGGAAGATCTCTTTTATGACCCAAAATATAAACGAGTGCCAGCCTACTGCAAAAGGTAAAAAAGGACAGAGTACGACAACGGTCCGTTTTCTCGGTTCATCAGATTTTTATTACTTTTTATGTAAACCGTCTCGTACGCGTCTAATTCTCGCGGCGACGTTGCGGTTTTAATCAATTTCAAGTCTTCTAATTTAATACTATGCCCGGTTTCATTTATATGTTGTGCCACACTCGACGCGTCCAATCTGCCGTAGCGATAATTTCTTATATGTTCTTTGAATCTAGTTTCTATCGCTCTTTTTGTTTGACCAGTTACAGTACATCAGTTACATGTTTTGAAGTAAAGTCGGACTCGGAGAATCGATTCCCGTCACCCTCATTTACCTGTCTCGTTTATTTTTTGAATTGCACCCCGAAAAAGGCTAAAGATAGGGGTCAAAGTTTCCCAACATTCTAGAATTTATAGCTGGTTTACCGTAAGAGAAAAAAATCGGGGTAACTTTTAATGAATCCGGCGTATCGAAATCTATAAATGATACTGTTAGTTGGAGAGATATAGGAAAATTAAGAAAATGATGAAAAAAATTTCTTTCCCTTTGGAAATTCGGACGATTTCAAACATTTTTTTAAATATTTATTTTGATGATGGTCCCTTATGCATTACGACTATTTTGTGATATCTTCAATGGTTTTTGATCCATTTGAATGTTATTATTTTGGTAAAAAAGTGGTTGCAATTCGAACATGAAAACTTGTAAAACCGGGCAGTTTCGGAGGAGCTCAACACTCCAACTTTCATTCCTCAATTTCTGAACGCACTCATTAATAAAGAACGATACGAAATAAACCCCCTTGTCAAAATATGTCATTTTTTAAACAAAGATTGTAAATAAATAGGATGTCTTGCCAGGTGAAGCTGACTGCAAATTTAGTGGACGTATCGAAGATCAAAGACAGCCTATTCTTCTCGGAGAAATGGAAAGGTAATTACGAACAATTTGAAAATCACACGCCCCAATCTAAGCCTATTTCAAGGGTCCGACAATTGGTTGCAATACTGCGAAATCTCGGTATCACCTAGTGGAGACATCGTAGCGCTCGCCTACGATAAGAAATTAATCGTTTTGACGGGAAAATGGGATTCTAATTTGCTCGTTAGTAATTTCCATATAACCTTTAACGAAGCTGTGGACCTGAACGATACCATAACATCCGTTTTATGTTTACCTATTGTTACGCAAAGCTCTAGTTCGCAAGTACGTGTTATATAACAGATTGTAAATTGCTATTGCGATTATTCTGTTTAATTGAAACAGGTTGGACCTGATTGGACTTGTATCGCCTTAGGTTTCGAATCTGGATATGTTCGTTTTTACATGGAGGATTGTACGTTACTTTTAGAGGAGCAGTTACATAATGAAAGTGTTGTAAGCCTAAAATGCCAATCGCAACATAGTCCTAGACCTGATATAAGTCCCGAATTGAAACCAGAAGAATTATATGTTCAATACGTTAATAATGTTTGCGTTATCAACGGAGGTAGTCTTTTTACAGCTCTTAGGAGTTGTAGGAGTTATTTAGCTAGAAGTAAGTCTATTTTAATATAATTATAATGCATTCATTTTAAATATTTATAAGGACAAACCAGTGGTACCGATATTGAACCTATAACAACTTCGATGAATTCTAAGAAATGGGGTTTTGTCGATCAAAACACTGTAAACGATATAGCTATTGTTGGATTAGATTTATCAAATACGTTTGATCATCTGCTAACTGCTTCGACATGTGAAGGATTCGATAGTAGATATCGTGCCATTGCTCCAAACAGTAATTTGGTGATTGCAGCTGGAATAAAACCATTCATCGGATTTCATTATGCAATCGAAGGTGGTACCCAGCCAGTACTTAGTGATGTGGCCAAAGCAGTTGCTAGCAAATTAAAGTCTGCTTTACCGTAAGTAGCATTGATTTGTAACGCATGGTGTTCGTAAAATTGTAGATTTCTTTGAAAACATCCTGTACATTTTTTTAATGGCTTAGTCTTTGAATATATTATTTTATTACCAGTGGATGGTTGACTGGTGCAAAAACTACTCCTGAGAAGCAGTCCAGCATTACGTTACTGCCAGCGGAAGCAATGACTTGTCGTTTCGGGCTTTGTGATCTTCGCCGAATAGCTTCGTACATAATTTTATCCCCAAACAAGAAAATAGCTGCAATTTCCGATGCTCTAGGTCGTGTAATGTTAATCGATGCTCACAAAGGCACCGCAATAAGAATTTTTAAAGGTTATCGAGAAGCACAATGTGCTTTCATCCAAGTACCTGACGAAAGGAAGGTTAAACATCGTTCAATGAAACCGATAGCTCTATTTTTACTGATTTATTCACCTAAAAAGGGAACGCTAGAGATCTTTTCAGCTCAAGTAGGTACAAAAATAGCAACATTTACTGCTTCGAAATGTAGTAGATTAATTTACATTAATTACGGCCTAATGGGCTTTCAAACAACTTCAAAATCTAGATACGTATGCCAATATAATACTTTATTAATCGATCCTGATGGTTCTATTAAGGAAATCATTATTCCGTTTCATTTCGCTCTCACCGAAAAGAATAGTAAAAGGGTGCGAGATCTGCACTTGTATAAACGATTAAAACAGTATGTCAAGAGTGGGAATTACGATGATGAAAGTTTAGTTTCCGAAGCATTTAACACTTGTTCCGAAATGAAAACTGTGGATATCAAATTACAACTATTAGAATTCCTGGTTTTAAATCGAGAAATCCTGCCAGAAGTAATTTTAAAGTGCGTAGACCACTTTATCGAGAAAATTAACCTTTTAAATCAATCCGAGATGGAAAGCGATACGAAAGCTTTAAAAATCGTATCGGAGAATTTACATTCGCTAGTCAGTTTCTACACGCAAGTTACAGACGAAGCTCAAGAAGAAGATATTACGAATGGGAACTTCGAATGTTCCAACGCGTTGGACACTAACGCTGTGTTAGGTGTGAAAGAAATGGAAAATCTACAGAAATTGTTGGATTTAAGTACGTTAAATAATTATAAATCGCATGATTTGAAAGTCTCCTTCAAAGAAAATGGAAAGAAAACTCTATCGAGTTTCTTGAGGGTGTTTGATTTAAGCGTTGAAGGTGCGGTGTGCCTCAAGAAAGATGTCGATGAGGTAGCTCTATTCCAAGTTGCTGAAACTATATTTGCAAAGTACATAAGTGGAATTATGGATACAAAGGAATTGCAAGTAAGTTTATTATACACATACTTATAGATCGTTCATTTTAAAACAATAGTCAATGATTTTGAACAGTCTGCACGTCAAGCCTGTTCTAACCCAATTGGATCTGTCTAAATCTTATTCCTTCCACAGGAACAATCTAAATCCAGCTCTATCTCCACTAACGACCTCTTCTATCTCCTCCTTAGTTATTGGGTACATCGTCCACTAAATATAGACATCAATCTCGAACGTGAGATGCGAAATCTTAGCGCTGTCATCTATTGTTTGGCCCAAAACGTGAACTACGATGATTTAATCGTTGACAACAATAGCACTTCACCATTCTGGACCAAAATCAGACAATTGCTGATGAATTCCTCGAAATCATTCCCAGCATTAATGGCTGCCATCCTCTGTAAAGGCGTAGCTCAACGTATTGAGAACGAGAAGGAGTTCCAGAAGAGCTCCGAGGAAGATTTCGAAGTTTGGGAGAATCTATCGCAGGAAAATTGCGAATGGACTCTATTAATTGGGAAGCTAGAAGATGTATCGCTGTTAAATATCATCCTCGCGAATGATCCGATTTGTAGCAGCTCGTTACCGAAATTGAAGCATGAAAAAGAAAGCGTTAGCTTGAGAAGCATCTTGGATAAGGGAAAAGGCTCCGTGAGCGAATTGGTGGCAAGGTGGTTGACTCTCAAAGGTATCCATCCGAAGTTCTTGACATTAAACGAGATCCATCATCAAAATTCTTTGTTAACCGAGCAGTCTGTTTCACAACAGAAAGAAAATCCTAGTCCGGCAATTATTTCCTCTGAAGATCTTGAGGTATTATCCTCGGAAAGTGTTTTCGAACACTTGAATATCTTACGGAAGCAATTTCCTTACAGTTTGGACTGTGACGTCCTCCTAACGAACATGGCTTGGGAATACGCCTTGGCCTGGCAGAAAGACATACAGGAAATCCGTAAATTGGAAGCAAGTTTAAGTTGTTTGAATCAGATTACGGAGCCACATTTGAAGCAAGGGCTGCATAATATGATTTGGAATACGCATCTGAAGATACTGTTCGAAAGCTGCTGCAAATTGATTAGGAAAGTTGGAAAATTACCAAAGGGGAGACTTTGCAAACAAGATACTGGCCTAACAGACTTCCAAATGAGTTCGTTCATTAGGATTTGCACAGAGTTCTTTAATGAGTTCATGGATTGCTTGCAGGAATCTTTTAATGTCGAAAAAGTACGTTTACATTACGAACCGATATGGGAAGATGAGTGTGGGTTGCCTTTAACTGAATTAGCACACAGCCAAAATAATATCAATTATGATTTATTGCTTTTACATTACCAACTGTGTCTAACCATGCAGATGATTACCACTTTTTCCATAAAACAAACAAAATTTGTCAACAACCTCTTTGATCCTTCAGTGATACCTCTATTCTTCTCGGATCTCCAGCAGAAAGCCCAAATATCTTGGCATAAAACGGAAAGCAAGATAAGCGCAGCTAGAATTCATTTTCTTTGCAAAGTGATATTGGTAACCATAGAAACAGTTACTATAGACAAAGAGAAAGTGTACTCAACAGATCACGTGACATGGATGGGGAGGTGCATAAGTTTAGCGCGATTGTGGAACTTGGACGTCGATTTTCTTCGAAGATATCAATTAGTTCAATTGTATATAAATGGTTTCGACTCCGTAGCAGAAGAATTATTGCCCGCTATCAAAGATGTTGAAGATTTAGGTCCCAGATTGTTGGAAGTCGCCGGGAAGAGGTTGGCACAGTTTATGACGTCTTCTTCGGATTTGTCTTTGAAAATTGGAGCTTTCAGCACGACTTTGACGCAGTATCTGGATACCTTGGTAAGTAAAATAAAAAGCGCTCAAAATAAACCGTTTCAAAATTTCTCGTGCCTTTTCAGAACGGCGAATGGTGCGTCCCTTGCCAGCTAAATAACATTCTTTTGTTGAGCACCAATAGCCTACGTTGTTTGAACGAAAATCAAACCGAACACAAGCTAGCCTGCTTGATGATCGAAGCATGCGTCGCCTTGCAGGACATGCAAAGTTAGGTAAATTTAGCATTTAAAGTACGTAAGTTATTAAATTCAATTGTAAGTCCGATTTTGTGATCTTCTACGTGTGAAAAAGAAGGAAAAAGTCAACTAAGTGTGTATTTTATAATTTTTTCCTATAATTATATGATACGTTGATGTTTGTCATGTTTTATAAGAATGTTGTTTTATAGTAAATACTATTGTTATACTAATTTTTAATGTTGTTTGATTGTTTTTATAAGATTTTGTTATTCCTTGATTTACGTACCACGCTTGCGCGTTTTATGTAAACTACGTCGCGATTTATTTAATTTTTTTTTTGTAAAAATCTTGAACTTTCATTGTTTGTACTATTTATAAATTTTACCCTTTACAAGTTGGTGTAATTCTGTAGGTAATAATTCGCTCGTAGATTAAAATATCGCATTTCATTGTTTTCGTACCCTGTATATGTCCTACAGGGTGTATTAGGAAACAATGGATTAAATATTGTAGAAATGGTTGGATACAATTGGCGATCTAAGTAGGCGAACGAAACTTTGAGTTTGAGTGTGAGAAAGTCTTGATGCAACAAAACTTACTTTTTCTTCAAATGCCGCGGTTTTTCCGCAATTTATGTTGAATTATCAAAAAAAAAAACAAAAACAATCTGTCCTAATTCAACTATAGATTGGAAAATGACGAATTAGCGATTGCTGCAGTAAGGTCAGCGTTCGAAAACTCTAGTAAAAGCTATTTAAAAGAAAGGAAACCCTGTTTACGAAAGGGTAAAATAAACAAAAAATACAACGCAAACTTAATCGATTTATAGGTTTTATTCGGTTGTATTCGGCAGCACCATACACTTGATTGAAGCTTTTCTATAAAGTTTCTCACATTTGATAGCGTCAAAAATATTTTAATTAATTAAAAAAAATAGTAATAAATAAAAAAATAATTACATACATTGTTAAGTTCTAAAAAATAACAGTTGAGCAAGTGTATATGAATTATATGCTAAAAAAAAAACGACGTTCATCTCTCAATGTATATGGTAAAAGAAAAGAATCATGGAATTCACTTTCGCAAGTTTATATAATTCTTCATCTCGTCATCTCTCTCACTATATATAACATGTAAAGTATATAAAAAAAAAGAATACTATGTACAAAATACTCTCATTACGATATTGATTGGATGATGATTACTGTTGCTGTTATTGTCGGATGAGTTAAATTTGTAAAGCAGCTTCGATAGAGCCAACATTTTTTAGGCTAATTCGAAGGATTCTTTCTTGATATTGAGCAGGACAAAAATGCTTTATAAAGATTATTTTTCCTTTTTTTTTACACTAAAACATTTGTCAAAAACTATGCACCGTTAACTCTCGCAATCAGTCTGGTGGTTAGGGTCCAGTAAATAACGCTAAAATAATAATTCTTTCCCAAATATTTTGAAAATTTGTTTTTAAAGGAATATCAATATGAAATCACATTTTTGACCTGCTCTAAAATATTTCAATACAATTATCCTTTTAATATTTTAATGTATCGAATATCTTCATAACTTGATAATTAAAACTAATTAAGTATTTCTTTCTTTAGAAATGAAAATAAAAATATTGCGTAGAATGGCACCCTGAGTTTACAAAAAAAAAGATTACAATATTATATTCGAATTCTAACTTAATCTTTTCGGAATTCACTGGAATGTCGATTCTTAAGTACTTAAGTACACTTTCGTTTGATTCGTTTCAAATGTTTTTTTTTTCCTGTTTTATTTTTCAATAACGAATTACTTAAAACATTATCAAAAAGAAAAATAATAATATGCTCAGAAAAAATACTTTATCTTATGCATCGTATAAGTCCTGCTAATTTTTTCCGGAAAGAAAAAAGAGATCTCATCGTTGATCTATCTTCTTCTCTTGTCATGATTACGCAGTTGTTTCTCTATCACTTTCACATAAAATAAAGTGTCCCCTTTATTTTTAATTTTCCCTTTAAAGCAGTCATTGGAATGTATTTTTTAAACATCACATTATACACGCAAATTTAAATAAGGATCTGTTTATTATTCACTGGTTCTAGAATCACGGCTTAAGTTATAGCGGCACCCAGTAGAAGTCAAGATAACCTTTTCCCTTTTAATTATCCAGAATAAACAAAAATATGTCGTTTCCAAAAGCAATTTACTCTTACACTCAGTATGCAAAACCGCAGTGCCATCTCTTATTTTAACAGGCAAAAGTTAGGTTAAGATGTCGCTGTTGTTTGACAGTAGATTTGGTGGTGATCTCGGCTATTTTCTGTTCAATTTTCAATTCTTCACTAAAACGTTCACATTATCAATTCAAGAATGCGATTGCATAGTCTTATGTTTACTTCTAGGATCCGTCAGTACGTAATTATTAGGCGTAGCTCTAGGTATTTCAGTCATTTTCTCCCTCGGAATCTCAGGCAATTTATCCCCCGGGTGCCTATGGCTCGGCGGCGGTATCTTTCGCGCCGGTTTATTTATACGTGTGCTGCTCAATCCGGAAACCGGATACTTTGCTTTCGTCGAACTAGTTGGCGGCATTCTCGGCGCTAATTCCGTCGGGTGTTTCGGCATCACGAAAGCTTTCGTTTGTTTTATCAACGACCTATCGTTGCATAGAGCGGAGATCAACGGCAAATCCATCTTTTTACTTTTTTCGCGCAAAGTACGGATGTCTAAAGCCACGGCGGCTTTCGCCTGTGAAGATTCTTCGGCGTTTAGCGTCGCCGAAGGTGTTTTATCGATCTTTAAGATCGATTGCGTCCGTAATTCCGGGCGTTTTTCCGGTAGGGGCGGCGGGGGCGGTGGCAATCTCCTAAACTTAGGAGGATTTTGAGGGGTCTCCAAAGAATTTAAAATGTTATCATCGGATCTGGTTCGCATGAATCTGCTCCGGCTAGGAGGAATAGGAGGTGGTGGAGGTTCGAAACTACCCGTCGAAGATATACTGGGGGCTCCGTAAACCGGAAGTTGCACGTAGGTATCTGATAAGTTCTGTGAAGAAGCGTATCTTGGTAAGTACGGGGTTGATCTATATAGCATGGGTTGGGTATGGGCCAGAGCCGCTAATAAAGAGCCTTGTTTAGCTTCCAAGTACTCCTGTCTACTAATCGCGGGTTCTTTCAGCGGAAAAACAACGAAATCCACATCTGAATACATCTGCTGTTGGTACTGTTCGATTTGCGATCTTGATAATTGACTTGTGTAAACGGTAGCCATTGGAGGAGGTGGTGGAGGTTGCCTGGGCGCTTGCGGAGGTGGTGGTAAGAAAGTGCATGGAAATAACACCCCCGCCTTCGTCGCAGCGACATCTATGTAATTATTCGGCGAAATTATAGTACTAGAACTCCGAGGTATTTTCGGCGGAATCGGCGGGACTTGCGACTGATTGGGACTTGAATAACTCGGAGTCGAACTCCCACTAACAACACTAGCATGCGCTGTAAGTATGCTAGGAGGTCTCGTAGTGATAAAACGAGCGGCAGCTTCTTCGGAAGGGTAAATCGGAGGAGGTACGGGCGTCGGATTGTCCGGGTAAGGTGGTGGATCCCGCATACACAAAACGCTGTCTTCGAAAGCGATTTCCGACGTCAAATTAGCTCCGTACGGAGGAGGTGGAGGTCTCAAACGAGGTTCAACGCTATCTATCCGCTTTGGAGGAATCGGAGCGTACCCCTGATATGACGAAGGCAGCGTAACGTAATCGGAATCCGAATCTAACGTGTGACTAACACTTTTACACGATGGATATCTCCCGACGATCAAATCCGATAACTCTTCGGCTGTCAATAGGGCCTGCTTCGTGTCGGTGGGGTCGCTTCCGTCACCTCTGAAGGATCCTGAGTTGCTGACGTTCGAATTCGATCGGATCCTGAATGTTAAACCATCAACCTGATCTGCGGTTGGGAATTGCTCGCCGGAAACGACGTCTTGATCGCTGGAGTTTAACGTAGCGTACTGGTCGCTGGAGGTAAGCGTGTATACCCCGCTGGTGTGGCTGCTGGGTGCCGCCGTTCCCGCTGTATATACCGGTTCGCGTATATCGTCCAATTCGATGCATGTCGCGTCGCTGACTGCAGAATTTTGAGCTGTGTGCGAATACCCGAGCTCTAGACTGCTGCTAGTGGAGGGTCTTCGTTTAGCTTCTGCAAAAGAAAGAATTATGAGAAAATCGCAAATAATGTTAATTGAATAAATAATGAGTAATCTCAATTCCCCATTTTCAAATCAACACAAAAAAATATGCACACACCTCAAACAATGTAAAACGGACAAATCGTCTTAAGATGTCGACTTACTTGCTTGTATAGGCGTAACGACCACCGTGCTGCAGGAGGAACTGCATTGCGAACCAGCGCATTTGACACTTGCGGTCGTCTTCGCCGAGCTTTCGCTCGTATCGTGCTTGCTGCTCTCCGACTCCTCGTCCTTAAAGGTGAGCGCCGCCAAGGCGACGGCAGCTGTGGCGGACGCCGCCGATGTTCTACTACTCGCCGGCGCACTGTCCAGCAAATGCGCCAGCGCCAAGCTCTCCGTCGATGGGGCCGGCGGGCTGGTAATCATGATCTCCAGTTCGTCCTCCGAATGGACGCGATCGCTGACGATGCCCGACGTCGTGTTCGACGACGTGCTCGAAATCACCGAGACGCGCTGGTCGCAGTCCCAACGTTGCCGTTCTTCTTCTTCGCGTTTCGCCTCGTGCAACCTGCGCAATATCAAGGAATACGTAGAAAGATGGTAGCAACGAATGTAGGATGAAAAGATGATATTAGGTTTTCAATTTCCTACAGTTTGCGTTTGCATTTGAAATTAGTATTTGTTGCAAGTTGTTCATAATCATAAAAAACAAAAAAAAGCATTAGACTAAATATGGAAAAAAAAGTTGTTGCTTAGTTTATATCGAAATTACCTCGGCGCCACCGCCATACTAAACTGATGCGTCGCCTTGCACAACGCCAACAGCAACCGGCTCTTCTCGTCGCTGGTCGTGTAAAGCGTCAACTTCTCGTGATTCGTCCGTATCTCGAACTTCTTCCGTTCGAAGCTCAACTTCGCGATGGAACTCCACAGGAACGTCGACGGTGGATTGTTATCGGGACAGACACGCAGTCCTTTCGCGCACACCGCGAGCACGATCGAGCCGGGCGCCGTCTCCGTCTTTGACGCCCTCAGGCGGAAGACGTGCGCGTTGACGGGCGCCTGCAGCAGCCGGCAAGCCTCGGCTATGAAGCGAGCGCGTGCCTCCGTCTTCGGCAGGCCGCGGTGTGTCCGATGCGCGGTTTCGATCGCGCGCAGCGCGGCCGGCTCGCGCATGCCCGGCGGCACGTAGTCCTCCGGCCGGAAGATGGCGTTCGAATCGCCGGCGCGATCGCCGAGATCGGCTTGGAGGGCGAGACCGGCGAGCCGAGTCGCGTGCTCGCCGGCCGCGCCGCTCGACGCGTTGAGACGCAGCTGCAGGTAGTAGTGGTGGCGGGTGGTCTCGTCTCGTAGGAGTAGAGGGCTGTCCACGTAGAACTGGACGCGGAAGTAGAAGGCGAGGGCCGGACGGCCGTTCGCGTCCAGGCCATGGCTGTGGGAGGATTTCCAACTTTTCGGCGCGTACTTCGAGAGTTTGCTGTCGGGTTCGGCGAACAGATATTCGCCGTCTGCAAAAGAAATTGATAGATAATCAGTTAGGTTGGTCGTATTAAACGATTGTTCTTTCTATTTTTGCTGGGAGATATGTACATTACGTTTAAATAAAATGAAGGCGAGAGGTGAACCATTCTAGTAACATGAGTTTTATTCGAATCCGCTCAAGAATTCTAGAATTAATGGCCATTAGTGGTTCGAGCCGTGCAGTTCTAGAGTTACTAAATCTGAGAACTGTTAGTTCGCTGTTCGAACTCCTCGTAACTCCGACCCAAATCTGGTTATTTTGCTTTTTCCCATAGTTACACAATTCTAAGTATCATAATATATATGAATATTTATTTTTCCAACACCATTACAACCATTTACAGGACAAAGAAAGAAAAAAAAAAACTAAATACGTATGTTTGACAATCCACAAGTCTGAATTTGATACCTGGATAGCTCTCCTTTGTAAACAACCATAAAGATTTTGCCCAATTTCTCAACTCAATATTACTTCGAAATTCACGAAAATGATTAGATAAAGTCAGAAGAAGAAAAGAAATTAAGAAAACTAGTAATTTTGGAAATATTTTCTAAAGCTATCTACATATGTCTCATAATACCCAAACATCAATACCACCGTAAAAGAAAAACAATAAATTCCAAAGGGTCTACGCCCAATTTACTATCCCAACCGTCTATAGAATGCGCGCAACGTATGTGATATAATGGAATAGGTAGCACGCGAACCCTTTCAGGAGCAACGTCAAGAAGGAGAGAGACCAATCGAGACAGAAGGAGAAGACGAAGAAGGAGGAGGCTGGAATTTTTGACGTTTTCTGCGAGGCAACCTTGCGTGACCTTGTACGGGATTCTTTGAAGAAATAGTGGAGACGACGAAATGCACCCGAGATGAAGACGCGCTACAGCAGGAGGGAAGAGCTTATATTTATAGACGAACTGCGGAAAAAGGACGGTAAATTAGAGGGAACGAGATGGAAAAAAGGCTTAACGTAAGGGCGCAGTTGGCGTGGTTGCTGCATGAGGTATACGATATACCGTGTTTCCTTCGTTAGACGTAGTTAGATTTGTCAATTCGTGCTTCTGCCTTAATAATTTGGGGAATAGGGAAGGTGTGGGTACCGTGGTTGGGATTGCAACTGATGATTCGCCGCAGTGTTAATTTTTATTATAAGCCTGTGGAATTAGTCCAAATGGCCTAAGGCTATCCACTTTGTTACTTTGCTATTATGGATTTGGATTAAACCTTGCGTAGTCCTCTCAGCGATGGGCTTCCAAACTGACGTGTATAAAAAGAAACGCCAAAATGGGCAAAAAAAGGGCAATGCGCTGCCTTTTTTCTTCTTACTTGGTTTATTCCATTATGGAGCAACCCTTATGAAATGTTGTCATTTAATGATGTGTTTTCGCTTTTGATGTGATCTTCTTGCCTTACACTTTAATTTCTATCTTTTTAAAGAAAAAGTTCGGAAGGTGATCATCTTTAAACTAATTTTACAAAAATTAGTCTAAACAAAATCTAGGAATCATTTTGAATAGACTGCATTAAAGAAGGCGTGTCTTCAATTCTCTAAAAAAGAGGTTTTTGTTTTTCAATGTTGGATAACTGCCTCAGTAATGGACACACACGGTGTTTTATTAACTTTAAAATTACGTAAATAAAAATAAATACGTAAATAAAAGTAAAAAAAATAAATTCAACTTTCACAGAAAGTAAACCGATCGATATATTCGATGATTCCAAAGCCCCGTTGAAGCCGTTTAAGCGAAGTAAGTAGAAATTTTGTCGTGGATACACCTGTACACTCCTGAAGACAAAGCACAGACGAAATAGTGGACTGCAAAGGGAGAATCGGTTCCGAAAAAGGCGTTCCATTGACCGGGAAAGTAATGAGGATACAAAAAAAAAATGTTTCTGTGTTAAGCTAGATAAATAATAATAATAATAATAATTAGTAACACATCAAAAAAAATTCCATTAATATTATCAGAACCGAAACAATGTTAAATTTTCATTGCAAAGATTGCAAGAAACATTTTTCTGAACAAAAAAAATATTTGAACATGTCTCATCAATGACGATTTGATCCAATTAATCCCTTATTCCACGGAATACTCATGTTCCGTTTAAGAATGAAGGCCAGGTATATGCAAGGGAATACACCTCTTCTATGTACTACGTCTCCTTTGGCTCGCCTCAACACTTCGCCGTTGCGACTACGGCTTCTGTCGTCGACTGTACCCGGTCGGGCACATTCTCCAAGTATACAAATGACCCGCGTCCCGCTCCTCCCCACCCCCCGCCGTGCTCCACGTTCCGAAAGCTGCTACCTGTCTTTAGCCGTGGCGGCGTATTGTTTTTTTTTCCTTCTTCATCTTTTTTTTTTGTGGTGGACGCGAGCTGTTTTTTACCCCAGGCTGTCTTCTTCTACTACTACTGCTGCTGCTTCATCTGTTCCTCCTTCGTCTTCTTTCGACTCTTTTCCTTCTAGCATTTTTCGTTTGTTTTCTCTTTTCTGTACGGCCGTCTTCGTCTCGATCGTTTTTGAGCATGTAGTAGTAGAAAATTTCCTTCTTTTTCATCTATTCTCCATAGCCGTGTTCTTCTATTTTTTTTTTGTTCTTCTGGTTTTTCTTCGGCCAGTGGGTTGTGTTCTTGGAGTATTTTGCAGTGTTGGAGTAAGAACCGTAATAGTGGATGACATGTAGATTATTTCAGTTCAAAGTCTGGATGGCGTGATGCAAATTCTTTGATTGGATGGATTAAAATATCGATTTTTCTACCAATTTCTTTAATTTATTCTTATTTCGATGAAAAACTAAGGAAAGAAATAATTATTCACGCGTGATGTTGCTGCAATACCAGAAGTTTCTAGTTCGCACCAAAAAAATTGAGAAAAACGTAAAGAACCAAGAACACTGACAATCAATGACCGCTTCTGTGCCAATACATTGAACTATTAAACTTCTACACGCGCTAGCTTACATAAACTATTCAACCAAGACTCAGGCACAAATATAAAAATTCTTCGGAGTTTTATGTTGTAGATAATTTGCTTTTTGATGTCTACTATGATTAATGACTCCGTGGTCCGGTGGTAAGAGGGCCTGCGTCTGACTGGATAGGGTTAGGCGCTGTGAGTTGGAGTCTCGCTAGGCTCAAATCTTCGAAGTGGGTCAGATACATTCCCGAGTAACCAGGTAGTGATGTAGGTAGCTTTTTATCTATTATCTAGCTAACTGTAGCACACGTATCAGGCCACATTTTACTAAACAAGTTTGTCCCTGTATATATATCAGATCTACAGTCGTTCACCAAATAGAGATATTGATCCCATTTTCATCCGTAGTTCCTGTTTTGTGTTTGAGAGCCTTAATACGAGCACCTGCAGCATTAGACAAAATCTCTTCGCGATCTTAATTTCGGTAGTAACGGTAGGGGCGCATCGACCTAGTCCGGCACTGACCTCCCTCGTCATTTCGTATTCAAAACAGTGACGTTCCCATTTCACGCAATCGACTACACATACAGACGTTCTTTTCAACTAACTCGCTCGTTGCACTACCAACCTTTGCGTTGCTCTTTTTGTTGTTCTTCGAACCGCGCTCATTTGACGGTGTTCCTTCTTTATTTTTCTCTGCTCGGCTATCCTCTGGCCCGCTCCTTTTTCGGAACGGGCCGATACGCATGCCGTACACGGGCTGATCGGCTTCGGCATGCCACAGCACACCTGGAATTGGAGGAGAACCATTCATGACGAAGAGCCGGTTCGTAAGTACGTTCCTTTAAGAGAGAGAGCTACGGACTTTGTGCGTTGTTGGCAGTACGCGATTATATTAATTAGTTTCTGTTTAGTTTATTATAATTTAAGGCCAAAAAAAAAGACCTTTTATATTTCCCATGTTACAAAGAATTAATGCCAAACCACTTTGCTCGGTGAAGTCTTGGGTTTTTATCATTATTTTTGTTTTTCCGGCGTTAATCTTCATGTTCTTTTTCCCAATAAAATTTATCTGAATCTAAGTACTTGGCCTTGCCACGCGGAAGATTTAGCCGTTGCAAGTGGGAGACAAAACATAAACCGGCCACTGTACATCAACGATATAACAAGCTCCTCTTGTAATGCTTCCCACTCGCTCACGGTAGACGCTCGTAAAACAATAGAGCTCATTTTATGTGTACTGCAACATCATTCATTGCACCGATAGTTTTATTTGCCTAATAAATTTGCCCGGTTATTTTTAGCTTCGTTATTTACGTTACCTTCACAACGCAGCATTGTACGGGTGCGTTATTTATTAGATGCTGTATATTTGACGCTCATTAGCGCGTATGGGGTACGCGTATGTGCCGATGTACAGTACGAACATGAAGCTCGTCTATTTATATATTTATCCACAATAATAATAATAAATTCAAGGGCGAGATCAACTCGCTAACGAGGTATCAATGCCGGTTAACTGCAGATGATAATTGTCCGTGGAATGTGTGTAACCCAAGTCTCTGCGTGTATATGTACGAGAGTAGTTTAGAAAGTTCAATCATCGACATGAAGATGGCGCTACCGATCGAAAATATTCTGGTAATAAAATCGCTCACGCGCTGAAAGATACTTTCAAAAAATTCAGGCAAGTTGGACGCTCAGTTGTTGTTTAACAATCGATGTTTCTGTAAAAAAAGGAAACAATTGAATATCTAGTCGTCATCAAATTCTTGCGTTTGAAATAATACACCTATCGCAAATTAAAATTAGCGAGATAGGAAGATAAGAATAGCGAGATTGACGCTCTTTACGGGGACTCCGCACAATCGGGAAAATTCATCAAATGGTGTTAGACGGCCGTACAGAGGCTGTGTGTTTGTCGTAAATTGACTAAAGATCTGGAATGAAGAAACTAACCGTTCGTTGGGTGCCGCGCTTACTCAGGACCAAAAGCGTAACCACCACCAAAACGCATCCTTCCATCTTGCGACTTTGCAAAGTTCATGTTCTTCCTTTTCTTTCTTTCGAAGGAATTTTTAAATGTTAACTAACTAGTATTTCTGTAACTTCAATTAATTTATCATGGCGTGATCGTATTGAAGGTCAGGTGTTTGCGACGAATTAGTTTGTAATAATGATAAATAATGATATTTGTTTTAGTTTTTATTTATTTATTTAATTTATTTAATTAATTTTTATTTTATTTAATTAGTTATTAGTAATTTAGTTTATTTAATTAGTTTGTGTGTAAAAATGGCAGCTCAACAACAGAGGTTCGCCTATCAACACATCAAGGAATATTTCAACCAAAACAAAATGAAGAATTGCAAACTAGGGAAAGAAGAACAAACATGAACATTTCGGGGAAAACCCAATGTTCAGAAATATAATAAAGCAGCCTTATTTAACAAAAAATAAATAACCCGGAAACCCTAAAAGAAAAGTTAAATTAAAAGCTAAAACTTATTTAAGGAAATTATCTTTATTTAAGCATCCCCTAACTACCCTTACAGTGTCCATCATGCGTCCTGTATAAATACATAGAATTCACCGAGTTCTTTCGTTTTATAAACAATTTTTTTCCCAATAGAACTCGCATCTTAATCTGCTAATCTTAACCTGTTAAATCCTTGAACCATGATAAGCTCTACAGACTAATTTCATTTTTTCCCCTCTCTGTATAAATCTAGATCACCTTCACCAAATTCAATATCAAAAGATCATATTTAACAAATTCCCCTTTCCGAAAGTTTTCATCGCGTTTTCCCTTAAGCTCTTCTCGCAAAACACGCCGTAGTATGGTGAAGCGCTTGAATGGTCCACGCTATCCAGATCCACTATCCACACGAAAGGCTCCTACTAGTATCTCTTCTTCTTCTTACGCCATGTGCTTGCTAGTGCAGTCATCATACTCATCTCTAGACTTGCTCCGACGACTGTACCCGCCGGTAAGGAATGTTGCAGCGCCGGACAACATTCCACGGCACGTCGTTTCCCTCCTCTTGCTTCCTCCCCCTCCCCCACCGCCGCGCCTCTCTTTCCCTAGTTCGCTACTCGCACGGCTTCCCTCGAAAACAACGTGTTCTCTCGGCCAAGGGGAATGCTAAAACTTCTTCGATTCGGATAGATATGAGTCTCTCCGGCCGATTGCTGGTGTTGCTGCTGTTCTTTTCGGACGATTTTGGTGAGGAGGAAGTAAAGATGGAAGTACGCAAACGATTTTCGCCAAAAAATTTGGAGTTAGATAGGATTAGGGTTTGCATCGCCGAATTTGAAGCTGACAGGCTGTTGATCAGGAATCTGGAAAGTCTGCTTGGATAGTGGCATGTTGTATTATATTGAATGGTTAAGCGCTGGAATATTCAAGTTAGCCGGAGCAATAACCAATGGGGTAAATATTTTATACCCTCTATAATTCATTTTTACCCACAAAAATAGGGTAGACGGAACAAAAATGAATTAGGGTGATTTGAGGTCTTGCAATCAGTTTTTGTGCCTTTTTAGGTTCATTATAAAATAAAGGTGCGCTTGCAACAACTCTGCTGGTTATCAATCACTGAGCAATTATTGCGATCGAAAGCAGCATTATTGTTAGGAAATCGATAATGAAACCCCGATTTTTGATCCAACTTTTATAAGTTGGATCAAAAACAAAAAACACCTCCTTAAAAGTCAGACTACTGTTTTCAACTTATACGCCTCGTAAAAAGTAATTTATTCCCGTAATACCTACTGCATAATATTCACTCTTAATGTGTGTGGGACTGTTACGTCTTTGGGACCGATAATAAATCTTCGAAATCCGCATTTTATAGTGTCCGATGCACCCGGTCAACGCGCAGTACCGGACTGATCACACATAAGACTTGAACGAGTTGTCCGATTAAATGAACGAGGTGGAAAATAATCATTTTATGTAATGAGAAATCATTTTTTATATCCAATAAAAGGTATTTCCGGTTCCGAAATGATTGGAGCCCTTTGGGAGATTTTAATGCTAAAAATAATTAAAAAAAAGGGGGACTTACCACAGATAAGCGCCAATCCGAAGAGATCGGTGTCTAGCATACCCTGCTGGGCGAAATGATGACATGTCTGGTGGTAAAGTTCGCGTACCCTGCTCTTGACCTGCACGACAAAGTAGAGGGTCTGTTGGTGCAGCAGGTGGAGTGCAAGGAAGCGGGCGGCCGGGGGGAGCGCTGCTGCGGGGCTGCACGCGGCCAGGGGGGCGCTCACCGTGCACAGGCCGGCGCGCATGACCCGCGCATCTCAAATGGGGGGCTCTCCTCGCTCACCTGAAAAATAAACAGAAAAATTAAGAAAAAATATAACAATGATTAAAATTAAATAAAAACCTAAAAAAAATTTAAAAAACTCAAAAAATATTATTTCAAACGAATATTCACACAGAAATTGTTAAACATTTGCAGAAAAAGGGAGGAATTAAGAGATTTT